>OZ038452.1:3023798-3224798 GCA_964036195.1 Sphaerolaimus hirsutus | reverse complement strand
GGAAAAGTGCACTGCGACACTTTACGTAGGGTGTCAACAAAATATGATTACGGAAAGCGGAAATGGAAAAAAATTTTGCACTTGCCGGAAAACGGAAGCGGAATATTTTTGCACTTGCCGGAAAACGGAAACGGAAAAAAATTTGCCTGCGGTAACGGAAAACGGAAATGGATAAACAATTTGCCTGCGGAAAGCGGAAATGGAAAACGGGCAACGGAAAGTTGACACCCTAACTTTGCGTGACATTTGACATCTTACAGAGCATTTTACAGGGTCCGGGACTGCCCCCAGAAGGAGCTCACGTTCGCGTTCGCGCAGCAGCACCAGGAGGCGGCTGGTGCCGGTGCCGCGGGGGCGGCTGGGAATGCTGCCAAGTCTGGTTCCGGTCAGTGGATGTACTGGGTTTTAGGGGGTTGGGGGGGGGGGGGTTGAAGAATGGCTGCTTTTGGGTTGGGGTCTAATTGGGGTTGGGGTCTTACTGGGGTAAATGGGGATCTAATTTCGGATGTAAATTGCGGTTGGGTGGAAGTTATTGACCATTGTGTTTAGTGCAGTTGATTGTGAATATCATGATGTGTTTGCTGCAATTAGCTAAATTAATCTAAGGTGATTAAACTGAATCAATCGATGATCGGTAGTGCTCTGAGGTGGACATTGGCACAACCTCTGGCTGCTAAATTTTGCTGATAAAACATGACATCATTGAAAAATGTACATTTTCCATTTTTGGCTGATTGCAGGATAAATAACTATAGCTTTACTTTGTATATGTTATATTTTGGTTTCCTCAGTTTGCTTTCAGATGCAACTATCAGGTAGAAAGGTGCAGGGGTTTCCATCATTTATTGACGTTGTAGGGTATCATATTTACTGATGGTGTACAGAAAATGTATTTTTTGTTGCTAATATCGCAATTTTTTGTTGCTAAAATATGCAAAACCTTGAAGAAATTATACCATTTTTCCAAAACAATTCTAAATAATCACTCGAAAACGACATCTAATGTGTCTTCCAGTGTCAAAATCGCTCTCACATGTGAAAAAGTAGTCGCTTTTTACATTTTCCATGAAAAAAGTACCCACTTTTACATATTATATGAAGAAAAGTACTCAATATACTTTTACTTTACAATGTATTTTTACAATTTTACTTTTTCCGAGGTAAAAAGTATTCAAAGAAAATTTTCCTGAAAAAAGTTATTTACTCACATGTACTCATGAGTACAGGTAAAAAAGTATTTTACATTTTCATTATTCGGGTGTGAGTAAAAAACGTATTTTACATATACATTTAGTATTTATCACAAGTCTGCATGCTCCTCACACCACTTTTTTGCTAAAATTTCCAAAACAGATAAATATCTTTGAAAAACGTTTCAGTTAATCAGAACAAATCATTTCCATTCTCCATAAACAGCAGTGTATAATATGTATATGTGATTAAATAATGTTATGAAATCAAAAACTATGGTTGTTATCAAAAACAAAAACTGATTATGCCAGAGAAATTGTCATGCACCTCAATAGTTTTTCAAGATATATTTCTACATTTATGAACAGTTGAAGTGTTTTGTTATATGGGGATCCACTGATCTTTAGTGCTTTTGTAGTTGGAAATGTAGTGGAACCTTTAATGTAGAACTTTAAATGTCTCCTGGAAACTCCTGGAAATTGGGGTTTGTACCTGATACTTGTGCTGTCCATGATGTGTGCTTTTCTATGATTTTTAAATGTCTTAAACAAGTATTTCCCGACAATTAGGTTAACATCTTAGTAATCTAGAAGTATTATACTGAAAACATGCATGGTGTACCATGTATAATCGTTCCATAAAATTGTTTCTAGTGCTGCTAAAACCAGTTGCACCCATTCTTCCCTGCTCACCAAGTACGATATCAATTCATAGCTGTAAGTTGCATTTTTACATCCATATTTTAATTTTATGAATTTTCTAATGCCAGAGTTTAGAATCTGGATAAATTGCCTGTGTACTTTAAAAATATAAACTCAAGAGAGATAAATAAATTTTAGTTGGCAGAATATCAAAACATGAATTGAAAAATAGATCCAAATTTTACTGAATTTGTGGAAATGAATCAGATTCTATTCTGGTACCCACTATGGCAATACATTGTCATGCGAAAAAACGAAAATAAGGAATGTTTATGTTTGGCCAAAATAGAGCCTGGACCTGTTTTTTATCCAGGCACAATTAAAATTTTCAATAATATTGCAACCATACCTTTTTGCTGCTAAATTGTTTCATGCAGTGTTCTTGCCTTCTGTTTTGTTTTCGTTTATAACAAGCATAGGTGGTTCTCTTTTATCATTGGAAAATTATTTTAGAAGCAAAACCAAAAGAAAAATATACAAATGAAAATTGAGTAGAGAAATGCTTCTGACTTCTGAGTGCAAAGTTGGAACAACAATTTACTTTTTATCTCTCAAATTTATAATGTTTTCTGCACATATATTTGCATAAACCTCAGGTTTACCCAAGCCCAGTGGCGTAGCGATGATTTTTGAGTGGAGGGATTGTATACGGAGCCCAACGAATGGGGGGGCGCCCCCCCCCCTAAAATTTGGCCCCTATAGTTGCGGAATGGACTAATGGCGCTGGCACCATCCGTAGGCGCTGCGCCATGGCGTGATGGGCATTGGCGTTGGCGCCAATGCATACAATACAAGAAAATAGCAATACGTGAATTTATCAAAATTGGTACTGCATTGAAGCGGTATTTATACTCCTTCGATGTACATAACAATAATATTGTGATGTACGAAATGCGCGCTTGCGCGCAAAATTTTTACAATCAACCTACAGAATCGGAATAGATAAGTGCCATTCTCGGCAACTTTTTTATCTGGCCCGGGAAGGGGGGTGGGGGGGGCGCCATCCCCATGCCCCCCCTGGCTATGCCACTGCCCAAACACAATGATGGAAAATTACCAAATAACCCATAGCATAGCACCATTAAACATGACATAAGGTACAAATCTTACACCCTGTCAACATTCAAACAATATTTTTCCCAGTAAAAGTTGGTCATTTTCTGCTTGTCAGTTTATTAATCAGTTTGTTCTTTTAATGCTTTCACTTGACAATTTGCCATTGATTTTATATCAAATACTGACATTTGTTGCTTTAAATAGTTGGGACTCAGTGGCATACAGCACACTGAAAATTGGCAATATGCATTCACACGTTTTTAAGTTATGCATGGTTGTATCACGAATGATTGTAAATAGTCAGAAAAATGATGATCAGAAAACCAAAATACTGCACAATTTCATGTATTTAAATAGGTTGGACGTTTTTAGATAGGATTTTTTAGGTTTGATCTTGCAAATAAATGTTTGAATTCATATTGACAAATTCCCGTGTGCAGTGCATCAATCCTCAATGTTGTGTGAGCCTTGTTCCTATGTTAACCGGGTGTGGGATCTGTCCTGATCTGTAATTCTGCCATTACTTTTAAATGCTATCCAAAGTTAACATTTCTATCAAAACTACAGCCTGTCCTCCTTTGATTTGCTGTGGCTTGCTGTTCTGATTTGTGTTATGTCAGCCTGTTTTCAGTTGGACTAAGGCAGTGTTTACAGACAAATTCAGTGAAGACGCGACCATTTTTTTAAAGTTTCATATCTCCCCAAAAAAGTTCTTTATTTTCAAGAAAAGGCAGTGAAGTATGCACAGTGTATGAGTATGTATGCATGCCAACTTTCAGATAATTTGTGGATGCTGCTCAGTACTCACAAGTTACAGGCGTTTTAAAGGAAAAATGTGTTGTCACGGCCGTAGGCGGTGCAAGGTCCCAATTTGTGCTTGTGACATTCACAATCACATTGGCCAAAATTTGACCTTGTGACACTTTTTACCAGGTAAACTAGGTATTTTTGCTTGTGACACCGAAAATTCCGCTTGTGACATTCACAAGCGCACAAGCACTTACGCCGCCTATGGTCACGGCTGCGACAGATGTGCGACAACATAAATTTTCTTCAAACTAAAACTTATGAGCAACAAACTCGAATCATCAGAAACTTGGCATGCATACATACTCATACACTATGCATACTTCACTGCCTTTTTTGAAAAATAAAGAACTTTTTTGGTGAAATATGAAACTTTAAAAAAATGGTCACGTCGTTACTGACTTTGAGTGTAAACACCGCCTAAAGTGTCTGTCTCATCCATGTAGACCATCATCATGGCAGCAGTGGTAAGGCAGCTGGCAAGTCGCCAACTTTGGGTGGCAGCACTGCCACATCTAGAAGTCGCAACAGCCCATGCAGCAGGTGTGGTGCCTCACACAAACTTGGTTGGCATCGGTCTGTTAAATTTTTTTTTGGTTTGTTGTCTTCTGCTTTCTTTATTGTATATATTAGTAACCTAAATAATTAGTATGTCCATATTAGTTTTTGTATACTTGTAAATGTGTAAATAACATTTTTAATGCCCACCAATGATTTCAAACTTGTGGTATTTTGATAATTTTTTTCTGAACCCTATCCTATGTTCCTCAATAATTGAAAATTCTATTTTAAAATACCCTCTGTAGCAAGCTGTGTAATTCCTGCTTACTGTGGAATTTGTAAAGTATGATTCCAGATTTAGATTGATTTTGGGAGTAAGATTGGGACTGGAAATCCAGACTTTCAGCTGAACTCAAATTCAAATGAGACGGCTACAAAGCAGTCTCATTTGAAGTCTCAACATCAGCTATTGATCATTGCATTAGTCCCATAAAATGTCAGTCTCAGTCTTGGCTACAAAATCAGTCTCATTTATGAGTACATCATAAAATGATAACCACCAGAATTTATTTTCCGTGTACATCATATTATTTTCATTGATATTTTTTATTCAAATTGTGGTGTTTGTCTACTGCCGGAAAGCTTCCAGTGTTTAGTGCCCCTTTGCAGTTGCAATTACCCACGTAATCATTGTAGCTGTTCAATGGACAACGATGCCGCGGTGGCCTGTCGTAGAAAGATCAACAAAGTAGTCACAATGGTGCGCGTGGTGAATGCCTGGCGACTGATGCGTCGCAAAATGAGCACCAACAGCTGGGGTTCACTGTTGGAGCGCCGGGCACCGCAAACACCCCCGCCCGCATCCACCGCATGTGCTGTGGCATTCACTGTGGCTGTAGATCCGGCATCTACCACACAGGTATAATCTGATAATGTTTCATTGGGCATTGTTTCAGCTTGCTTCTTCAATTATAGGTTCAGTGACCAGTCAGTTGATGAAAAGTTGTATTATAGCAGAAGTCATAAGAATGGTCCATATAGTGATAGGTGAAATTTAAAAAAATTACCCAAACTCAACAATTTATCAGTTTTCTTGTAAAAATAACCCAGTAACTGTGGCTATATAAACCTGCTTGTCATGTAGACCCATCAGTCATGTAGTTCTCGCTGCTAGTCATCTATGCCCCTAATTAGGGGGTGTAGATGACTAGTGGGGGGCTTAGTAAAATAAATACATAGTATGGGCCACAGTGCATGTGTACTCACTACTACATCAAGGTGAGGCATTGTTGTTGTGGCGGAAGTAAGTGAGAATGCAATGGCACTGCAGCAGTTCATCACTATTCTGCCATTGTTTTTGTTTTTGTTCTTGAGTGGTGTCTGAACATGATAGCATGATAGGGCAACGATACTGCTGCATTCTCTCTTACTGTGTTCCCCTCCACCACTAATATTAACTCACTATGCAAAAATTTAGCAAATGATAAAAGCACTGCAGACACAACAACAATTCTTTCACCATGCCAGATGTCTTTGGTGCTGCTCCCCATGTGGTGCTTACCCCTCTGTTAGTCCTCTACTCCCCGCTTATTTAGAGGCATTGATGTCTAGCGAATAGAGATGTGTAGTGGTAGAAACACTTGACTGGCATACCTACATGACTAGCAAATATAGATAAGTAGTGGGTATAAATACTTGACTGACAGATCTACATGACTAGTGGGTATAGATGTGTAGTGGGTAGAAATACTTGACTGACAGATCCAAATGACTTAGCTATGTGCTTAACAATAATCTGTTAAATCACATGAGACTTTTGGTCCATTCTTCCACACACCTTGCAGATTGCACAGGAACCTACAGCTAGAGTGTCCAAGTTCACCCTGGGACGCATCAATAGTAGCGACTCTGCATCCCCCTGCGACACTGCCATCACGTCAGTGTACACAGAGAAGGAGGAGGCACAGTGCAATGTGGGAACTTCCAAGCTCCTCCTACCTGGCAATGTGCCAGTTACCCCTGCCAGCACGCCAACACCTCTGGGCATCGCTGCTGGTAGAACGGCATATCTGGGTTCATCGTTTTACAGGCACAGGGATGCCAACTATGGAAGGGTTCCAGGTTCTTTTTCTGGTATTTATGCTATGTGTTTGTATCTTGTGTTTGTGTGCATGTTCATATGTTGCTTTTAATCTCTGTCTGTTTTTGCAACTGTGATTAATTTTTTTGCATGGTAATGGCCGATTTTGGCTTTAGTTGTTATTGAATCAGTGTAAAAAGTTGTTAGTCATTAATCAGGGGACAGAACAGTTGATTTTAGAATATTCATATTGTAAACTCATATGGGTTGATGTTGATACACTTTTGGTGACAAAAATATCTGACTTGTCACAATTTCTCTGCCATGCAGAATGATTCTGGCTGCATTTTGCTCAGCAGAATAATTGGCACCATACATTTTCCAATGGAATGTAATTTTAGCTTGATATTTTCAAATTTCAAATTTTCACCACCGTTCTCGCAACAAACTGCACAATTGCACCTCGACACAGGCGGCCGCGCTGAGGCGTCTCCACCAAACGTATCGCACCGTGGAAGCACTATGGGTATGCACTATGCAATTCTTTCTAGTTTTGATTGATGGAATGTTGTTTTTGTTTAGTTTTTGCCAATAAATCATGAACAGTGATTGTTAGATGGTTCAAGAAATTTTGGAAAGCTTCAGTGACTAAATCAGATTACAACAGAAGTAATTTTCCACATTCCATCAACCATACTTTATTTTTCCATTATCACTGACATATAATGATGCATAGGCTTTTGTGATGGTATTCAGAAAATGTTGTTATTTTTAAAATCAAATTCTCAGCAAAACAGCATGTGGTGTAAGCACCAAAGATTAAGCCTTTGTGATTAGAAAATTCACATCACAGCTATCATAACATCTTTGTGTATAAGATGATGCAGCATTTCATATGTAAGTTTATATATAAAGTAGGCCTTTTTTGAATAACTTCTTTCTAGTCCTGCACTTCTGCTGGGCTCATTTGGAAGAAGTAAACAATGCAAATTTGTTAATGTTTGGTCATATCTATACATCTAAATATGTACTATCGTTAATTTCACTTTTTTACATATTATATTTAAAAAGTTTTGCAACTCAAAATTGATAATGATAACATGCATTCTTAGGTATTTTATGAATGGGATTGCTCACTATGCATGCCTAAATATCTAAATAATACACTAAATACAAACACCAAAGTGAAAACATCCACTTAATTCCTGAAACAGACAACAAAAACAAACCAAAAACAACGACATGCTTTGATTTCAGACGCGGAGGGCATGTTGGGCCGGCTGCGCGAGTTCACTGACCACGAGTCGAATTTCTGCCTGTCCTTGTCCAAGGCGATCGACGCGCACGCCAGCGAGAAGCACACCCTCTTTCTGAGCGTGTCCTTGTTCATGCGTTTCCTCTCCATGCCGGTGGGTTGGCTGGGGGAACTGGGTGCGCTCCCGGACACTGTAAATGCCCTATAAAATGTCAAATGTCATGCAAAGTGGGTCAAAAGTCATGCAAAGGGGGTCAAAAGTCATGTAAGGTGTCATGGAACTGGTAAAACGAGCGGTACAGAATAAACTACAGCATTTCCTCGAAATACCCCCCCCCCCTTGCATTAACCCCGCCCCCTCGAAATACCCCAAGGCGTTTTCTAAACCCCTGCTCACCTCTCTTACAACCCTTCAAAATTTTTCAAGAGAAACTTAAAAACTTGTGAATGGGGCAACTTTCATGGCTAAGTTGGGTATACACTTGTAGGGCATGATTTGCCCTACAATTGTATACCCAACTTGGCCATGAAAGTTGCCCCATTCACGAGTTTTTTAGATTCTCTTGAAAATATTTGAAGGGTTGTAAGAGAGGTGAGCAGGGGTTTAGCTGAGAAAAAAAAAACCCCCCTCGAAATACACCCCGTCTGAAATGATGTACATCATGCATGCAAAGTACATGATGTATTTATTGCTACAGGTTTGCACCGCATCTACACATATACCTAGTGTAAGTAGCGATGAACATTAATATGCACAAATATGTCCTATTTCATCACATTTATTACCGGTTTTGGGCATGTTTGAACATATTGTTTACTACTAATTTCACGAAAAATTCTGACAAAATAATAACCCCCCTCGAATAAGCCCCCCTCGAAATACCCCAGTTTTGAAAAATATGTTTTTTTAAGTTTGTCTGTTTGAAGATTTAAACGTTTCTACCCAATGTGTCCCCTTCATCTGCAGACCACGGTCCTAGTATCAGCGGACGAGAAGGCTGCGGCCAAGAAACAGAACACGGTGTTCCGGCACTTGAACGTGCTGCTCGGCTACAGCAACAGCGAGAGCTGCTTCACCATCCCGCCGCACAAGCTGCGCGCCGCGCCCGCCGTCAACGCCTACCTGGTGCCAGTCCCAGACCCTGTAACAGACCCTGTAAGGTGGAAAGGACTCTGTGAAATGTCAGGTGTCATTTAAAAGGGGTCTGTGCCGGTGCGCATGTAAACGTAGGCTCGGTGCCCATGTATTTCTACCCGGTGCGCATCTTGTTCAACCGTACATGCGCACCGGGTTTATATGCATGGGGTCTACATGTACACCATACCCATGTACCAGTACAATGCAGTGCTGTTAAATACTGGTATTTTGGAAAATGTACCTAAACGTAAAGATAAATAACTTTTCCAGATTTAAAGTATCTAAAACGTATTTATACTTCTAAAATGTAAAGTAAAACGTCAATACGAGAAGTGTTCTGATATTGAGTTAACAAAATGAGTAAAAAATTAACTGACCAAATAAAATGGCAAACGACAAGGAAACGTTAAAAAAGTTTTTTGACTTTTTACTTGCCTTTTCACTTCCCACTTCTTTTTTTTATACTTTTAACTTCCCAGCACTAGTTTTTGCAACATCAGTTTTTGCAACACTAGGGCACTGGGTTAGCGTTAGATGGGCACTGGGTCTACATGGGTACCGAGTTTACATGCGCACAGAGTCCTCGCCATTTGAAGGCCCTGTAAAATGTCATGTATCATATAAAAGACCCTGTAAAGTGTCATGTGTCATGTGTAATGTGTTACATGTAATCTCATGTAAGATTTTTATACAAAAAAGAAGCTTTTGATAGATACAATAAGATTTGAATACATTGACACTTTACAGGATGTGTTACACTTTGCAGGGCCTTGTACACTTGCCAGGGTCGTTTGCAGGGTGTGGCACTGCCCAGATGGGGCTGCCGGCCGTGCTGGACAGGAACCTGCAGATGGGCAACTACCTGATGCCGGTGGCGCTGCAGCTGCTGCAGTACTTGCCGTCGCCGCAGCGGTTCGCCAGCGACAACCAGCCGCTCAACTACTCACTCGCTGCGATGACTCCGGTCGCCAGGCACCAGTGTCTGTGGATTCTACTCCTGCTCCTGTATAAGGTGCGATTTGAGTATATATAGTAAATACTTGGGATGACACAAGATGACAGCCTGACAGCTTGCATGTGGGATTTACACATATTTTTATACATATTTTTATGAATTTTCCATTTAAATTTGCCACCAGTTTACTTCAGAAAAGATCTGAATGTTAGCTATCGTTGGCACACTGCCAACGGTAAAAATTTGCTCCGTGCAGTGCTGCTGAATTTTTGACATATTATTTATATGTATATCAAAGAATTAAATACTTAACAGAAGTACTCAAAGATAAACTATTACTCAAAGATCGCAAACAAAGTTTACCCAAATAATAACAACCTTGTATTCTACCAATTACAACCGTCCCCCGACCCTAGCCCTAACCATAATCAATCGCCCACCCCCCTACCCCCAACCCCAATCAATCGCCCACCCCTTTACCCCCAACCCCAATCAATCGCCCACCCCCACCGCAGTACAACTTCAACAAGGAGCCGCTGGACGACGTGGTGCGCAACGTGGTGCTGTTGCTGTTGAACACGATCGAGGCGCAGGCGCACAGGTGCGACAAGCTCGTCGACGCCGACAGGCAGCCGCAGCTCTTCGCCGCCAGCAACACCGCAGGTCGGTGCGCCGCCAAGTCCAGTAGAGGCTGGGTAGCTATGCATTTGTGCATTTCGCTCACAGTCAGTGTCAAGTGCCATTTCACGCGTTGTCGTTTGTCAAGTGGGTGGACAAGTGATGGGTGGAGTTGTAGCTGATATAGGATACTCCGCGGATCGCGTGCTATGCGTTTTTCTGAAGGAAACACTCATCATGACATCATCGTTTATAAAATAAATATTGTTCAAAACGAAAAGGAAAGAAAAACGTTTGTTTAAAAAACATTCGTCGCTTGTACGCGACTCGGCCTTTCCTTTTAAAAATATTTTTCTTTTTATGAACATGCATACATAAGTATCCTTATCGACAAAGGCATAAGTAATTTTGGACGCATACCTTGCGGTACACAGAGTATAGGAAAAGAGACTGTTCTTATAAATGAAAACATGTCTTGTTCTTATCAATGCATAGCTGACAAGGTGTGGAAATGGCCGCGGCATTAAACTTTTAGGCAGTTGTATTATTTATAGAAAATCTACACTATTCATATGATTTTTGGCGCTGCTGCAAAAAAATTGGTTCTTTCACTTCATTTTTCAATAGGCACATGTTAAAGATTTTTAGCTGTGTACCTAGCTATCTATCTAGCTACCTAGCTGTAATAAAATGAATTGTTTGGATATTCCAAATTATGAACACCATTAAATTACCATCTTTATAAATAGAATTAGTGCTTGATTTATACCTCTATATGGTAATTAGAACAGATAGAAAATTTATCTATAAATATAAATTATTATAACTGTCATTTATAGAAAAATTAGTCAGCTTACTTAAAAATTCAGTAAATATAGTTTTTTTTTAATTTTTAATATGATCAAATGATAGTATAGACTTGCAGTGTTGTGTGGCATTATTCTGGGGTGTGCTATCCATGTTTTCAAACTGAATTTCATTTGTTTTCGCCAGATTTCTATAGCGCAGGTAAATGTTATGGCCGTATGAGTAAACTTAGATCTAGCTCACTCCTAAGAGTGTTTTAGGCTGCACACACTAGTTGACTAATGAAATCGAAATCTATCGATAATTCATAAGTCAACCTTAAACGCATATGAGTTAACTGGAATGAGTTTTTTTTACTCTCAGCATTCTTTACAAACACCACCTTCCAGTATCCTACAATGCCATTCACAGTTGATTTGGGAGTTGGCCAAGTTTTTAGTTTAGCGACAGCCAACTAGTGTGCCCAGCGCTTTACATGACTATTTGCGAGTTGCATGCGCGACCATATTGTGTTGTGCGTTGCCGCCGCTCAGGCGAGGCATTTTGCGAGGTTTCGTAAGGCCGTGTTTACAGTCAAAGTCAGTGACGACCGAACCATTTTTTTAAAGTTTCATATCTCACCGAAAAAGTTCCTTATTTTCAAGAAAAGGTAGTGAAGTATGCATAGTGTATGAGTATATACGCATGCCAAGTTTCGGATGATTTGAGTCTGTTGCTCATAAGTTATAGGAGTTTGAAGAAAATTTCTGTTGTCGCAGATCTGTCGCAGCCGCGACAACACATTTTTTTCTATAAAACGCCGGTAACTAATGAGCAGCATCCACAAATTATCTGAACGTTGGCATGCATATATACTTATACAGTATGCATACTTCACTGATTTTTCTTGAAAATAAAGAACTTTTTCGGTGAGATATGAAACTTTAAAAAAATGGTTGCGTCGTCACTGACTTTGACTGTAAACACCGCCTTAGCCGCATCGCCCTTGTGCACTGGTCGAACTAGTGATGGAAAATTGTTATGCTTATTTGGCTGCGGCGCTTTTGCTTATTTTATTAGAAAAATAGAATATCGAGTGTTCTGATTTAGAAATTTCTATGACACGTGATGTCAATCGTGCAGCGAATTTTCCATCACTCCAGGATGCAATATCGTGGCCTGTGGACTTGTGGCGGGCGGATGCGTTCTTTTTAGATATAGGTAAAGCGGCGTTTACACTGACACGTGTGACGACAAAAACTTTTTGGGCTTTCAACTTTCTTTATGTCACGAAAATTAAATAATTGTTGTGTCAGACACCTAGATCTCGATCACCCTTTCTGCCTAGGACAAACATAAATTTTTATATATGACGTTATCATACACAATAAAACGAAACAAAATTTTTGTCGTCACAGGTTGTCGGTTCGAGTTGTTCCCGGGAGCCTCGTTAACGAGGCTCCCGGGAATAACTCGAACCGACAACTTGTGACGACAAATTTTCTTGTTTGTTTTATTGTGTATGATCACGTCATATATAAAAATTTATGTTTGTCCTAGGCAAAAAGAGTGATCGAGATCTAGGTATCTGACACAACAAATATCCAATTTTCGCCACATAACGAAAGTTAAAAGCCCAAAAAAATTTTGTCGTCACACGTGCCAGTGTAAACGCAGCTTAAAGGGCCGTTTACACGGTTTCCTGTGCCGACAAAAAAATCGAGTTAGAAAGTTCCATAATCCTGGTATAAAGTTTTATATCTGCTAAGTATGCCAGTGAAGTATACTCACTTGTTGATCCGATTGTATGTACACACATGCCAATTTGCAGATAACTAGTGATTGTCGTTGAAGTTTGATTATGAATTTCAGCTGTCGGTTCGGTTTTAAAAAGGGTTTCATTTTGAAACCGAACCGACAACTGATATTCATTTTGAAACCGAACCGTCAACTGATATTCATTTTGAAACCGAACCGACAACTGATATTCATTTTGAAACCGAACCGACAACTGATATTCATTTTGAAACCGAACCGACAACTGATATTCATTTTGAAACTTGAACGGCATGCACGAACTATTTGCAAATTTGCATGCGTGTACACTCAACTAGTGAGTATACATCACTGCTTTTTGTTGCAGACATGAAACGTTATTCCGGAATTACGGAACTTTTTTCACTCCTCTTTTTGTCGGCACAAAATCAGTGTAAACGTCGCTTAAATATTTATGTTTTCGCAACTGTGAAACCCAGTTTGAACCTACTCGCACCCATGGGTTCACTAGGGGTAGCATTTTAGGGGAGGGGGGTAGCCATGAAGCAATAAGCATGCGGTTATAACTCTGCTAACGCTAGTCGATAATTGCTCAAATATGAATATGATGTTGTAACATGTCATGAACATTGAATTTGAGCAATTTTCGCCGAGCGGTTCCCGAGTAATAATTTCGAGTTTATACCTAGCTCCATGGCGGACCCCCACCCCCCCCTAAACTGCGAGCCAGGAGACTGTACGCTAGCGCGGCCGCAGCGCACATGGGTTGTGGGCGGCGCGCCAGATGAGCACCGTGCCCCGTTCTCGCAGAGCTCGCTTACAGCGGCGCGTACCAGTCGCCGGGCGGCAGCGGGCAGCCGGGCGGCGGCGACGAGCCCCTCTGGCCCGCCGCCGAGTCGCCGCGGCTGCGCAAGGCCGCCACCGCCATCGGCACCCTCTCAGGTGCACCTCTCTACGGTTCAGCTTCCCGTTGTCGTTGCCTGTTTCCACGGGGCGCCTTTTCAGTTGCCTTGTGCTCGTTAGGGTTCAAACGGGACCGCGGTCGAGATACATGGTTCGGCAAATGGTCGGGACTGGGGTGGTCCCGGTCCCGGTCCCGACATTAGAAAATTTCTGGTCCCGGTCCCTGTCCGAAAAACTGGTCCCGTTGGAACCCTAGTGCTCGAGCGCTCAGTTTTTTGCTAATTCGCTGCTATTTACAGGGTTGGGATGATTTCTAATCAGTTTGATTTTTTTTCGTATACTGTACATATTTTGCACGTTAAAATGTTCTAAAAATTATAATTTATGTAGTTTTTGTCCCCATGTTATTCAATAGTTTATACCGTATATCCTTGAATAAGACCCCCCCCCCTCGAATAATACCCCCCTTGAATAACACCCCCCTGTTGGCCATGTGAGGAAAAAATAACGCCCACCCCTTGAATAACTCCCCCCTCTTGAATAAGTCCCCCCTCTGGGTAAAACGATCGATGAGCAACACACGAAAATGAAAACGAAACAAACAGAAAAATAAAGCTATGTCTGGGCTGATTCATCAAATGCAAATGGGGTTTGGTGTGTGAAACGAAAAATAGAAAAGAATGTTAGCCGACGGCCGGGACGGCACAACAGATACATTTTGTGTACGCAGCGTATGCATACCTACACGCCGATGAACACGAATTTTAGGATGGATACATTGTTTTTGTTCTTGTTGAACTGGTCATTTTCTGCATTAGATGTGTTGACGGAATGCATACAAACAATGAATAAAGTGAAAGTTTTCCTGGAAGTTCTGAGGAAAAAATAACTCCCCCCCTTGAATAGTACCCCCCCCCCCTTGAATAACTCCCCCCTCCAAAACCTCTGACGAAATAATAACGCCCCTGGGGTCTTATTCAAGGATATACGGTAGTTTTATTTTCGATACGATAAATAACAATATCGTCCCAACCCTATCTCTGCGGCTCAGGTTTTCATGTAAAACGCTTTCAAAAAAGCTCGTGGATGCGTGACTTTTTATGATGAATTGTGAACCTGGGTTCGCAGAAGTAAAATATCAGTGGTGAAATTTATCCGGCGCCATTTCAGTCATAACTGCCCTTTTTGAAGCACAACGGATTGCGTTTACAGGAAAATGAGCTGCATCGGTTAAATTTCATTTCAGACTTGACAGCAATTTACGTATCAGCTACGTTTAATTTACATGATCAAGTATTTACGTGAAACTGGGAAGAATTTAGTTCCTAGGTGCCCTGATTTTTTTCTTTTCAATATTTTTGAAGACACTTACAGATAATCCACAGCTTCCACTTCACACTAATTAACTCTTTTTTTTAGTTTGAATTTTTGTTTTGTTTTTTCAAAAGCGAATCAGTGCATCAATTTTCACCGGACGCTTTTATTGTAGTCCAGTGACCAGTTTAATCAGCGTCATTTCCAAATGGTAACAACCTCTAGTTTAACATTTACTGATCTGACATATGCATTGTTGGTATTGTTCAATATTAGGTGCCAATTATAGAGAAAAAGCATATACCGTATTTCCTCAAAATACACCCTCAATCTGACCACTATGAATTAATACCCCCCCCCCCCCCAAATTGAGTGTAAACAGAACGTAAATGACAAAATCTGCGGTATGTTACCCAGGCAATGCAGAACACACGTTAAAACAATGCCTGTGTTACGTTAGAACAGGGTTTGTAACATCTACATACGTGTATACCGTATTTCCTCGAAATACCCCCAGGGTAACGATGGCAAACCCTCCAAAAAAAAAGTATTTAAATTTTTAAGTGTTTTTTCCCAAATGAATTTTCGAATTTTCGAATTTTTACTGAAATTAATTTTCGAATTTCGAATTTAATTTTCGAATTTTCGAATCTTTTTTTGCCATCGTTACCCCAGGGGGGTTTATGTTTTCAGAGTAAGAAATTTGAGGAGGGTTAAACGAGGGGGGTATTTCGAGGGGGGGTATTATTTCGCCAGATATTTTTTGAAATCCCAGTACTAAATGTCTCGTCCTTTGAAACGTACGCAGACGTCGAAAAATGCAACAAAAATGGCCATTTATAGGACTCTAAAGACTTGTATAAGTGTGTAGACGTACCGCATTTCCTCGAATTACCCCCCGGGGGTTTATTTTTTCAGAGTGAAAATTTTGAGAGAAAAACGTGAAAAATGCAACAATAACCACCATTTATAAGTTTTTACAGCCTTATAAAAGGATGTAGATGGTATAAACGATGTTCTAAAGTAACACAGTAAGTGTTTTGAACGTCTTATATGCATTTCCCGGACCACAAATTCATAGTGCCCATTTTGAGGGGGGGGGGGGGGGTATTTCGAGGGGGGGGGGGTATTTCGAGGAAATACGGTATTTACAAACACTGTTCTCACATAACAGAGTCATTGTTTTTAACGTGTGTTCAGCATTGCCCGGATGACAAACCGCAGCCTTTGTGACGCTTTGTCAATTACGTTCTCTATACACTAAATTGGGGAGGGGGTTATTTCGAGGGGGGGTTTATAAGTTGTGTCCATTTTGAGGGGGGTATTTTGAGGGGGGTATTTCGAGGAAATACGGTAAGTACGTTGATGTGTGTGAACCAACATGAAAAAATATTACCGTTTGGGGGGTAATTCGAGGAAATACGGTAAATATTCACAAATTTTTCAACACTCAATTACACAACTCACCTCCAAAAATGCATCATGTCAGCAAACCAAATGTCCCAGTAACCAAGCATTCCTGTGTTTAGTTTTTGTATCCATTGCACCTGGCCAGATCCAGAATACTCCGCACAGTGTGCGTTTTTCGCCAATGACAAAAACAGACAAAAATGAGAACCTGATGGGGCCTCACACCCTAGTTTATCGTTATGAAATGCTCGACCATATTGGACAACTGTTTCACAAAACACGACGAAACACTGTACAACTCTGTACAGTGTTCCATACTGTTTTGTGCAAACAGTTGACCGAAGTGGTCGAGCATCTCATAATAGTAAATATGTGTGTGTACAGTGTGTGGGCCCAATAACCATAACCCGGTTTTGCTGCAGAAATTCTGCATCTGACCAAGTGTCAACTAACCAATACAAGTCAACTGAACCAATATTCCCATAACATCGAATCGGGGGTGGCACTTTGGGGCGACCCCCGCCACTGTCTATCTTATGTTCAGCATTTTGCGAATCGGAACACCAAACTAAACATATCTCAAAAGTAACATCAAAATGAGCCCACGCGGTCGTTTTATCCACCGCCGACAGTGCGGGGGCCCGCTCAAAGCCAGCCCCCCCCCTGTGTCTTAGCGCAAGGCAGTCGGCGGTCGTCGCGCGGCGGCGGCGGCATGACGCCCTCGGCCGAGACGGCGTCCATCTCGTCGCACATCAACAAGAGCATGCGCGCCCTGGTCAACAAAGTCCTGCTCATGGTCCGCTCGTGGGAACCTGTGTTTTACTTTTAAAGCAGTTTTCAGTTTTTTATTGCTTTTTTGTGTGTGTTTTTTTGGGGGGTGGGGCAGGACAGGGTAGGATTTCTTGTTTTGTCAAGTGCCCTTTCGTGTTTGAGATTGTGGAATGAAAAATGGGTGATTTTGAGAGAGTATACCGTCTTTTCTCGAAATACCCCCTCCCCTCGAAATACCCCCCTCGAAATACCCCCCTCGAAATACCCCCCTCGAAATAACCCCCTCGAAATACCCCCCTCAAAATGGGCACCATGAATTAATAACCCCCCTCGAAATACCCCCCCCCCAATTGAGTGCAAAGAGAACGTTAATGACAAAAGCTGCGGTTTATGACCTGGGCAATGCATAACACACGTTAAAAACAATGATTGTGTTATGTTAGAACATGGTTTATACCACCTACATACTTATATAAGGCTGTAGACTCTTATACATGGTGGTTTTTGTTGCATTTTTCTACGTCTGCGTACATTATTAGTACTGGGAGTTCAAAAAATTTCTGGCGAAATAATAACCCCCCCTCGAAATACCCCCTCAAAAGTCACACTCTAAAAAATAAACCCCCTGGGGGTATTTCGAGGAAATACGGTAATTGAATTTTATCTCTCTCTACAAAAATCTCTCAAAAATTGAATTAAATTAAATCTCACTGAGAAAATTCAGGGACAAATATAAAGATGCTTTCTGCAATCAGGGCAATATGTCATTGGGCATCACTCTACCAAATCGTAGTATACACATAGAATGTAGATTTTTTACCCCATGGACATGGAAAGACACTTCTGGACTATACGTCCCAGCTCGCTAGACATCTGTAGAGTGGAAAGCCAGTGGGCATCTTTCCACCTGGACACTATGTACTCCATATGTATGCACACACGTGCTGCTCGTGTGACTTCACACCTGACGCGGTAAATTCGGTCCAACTGCAATCAGTGTCCACTCTGTGCGGGTGTCCAGCGAGCTGGTTGTCCGCGGGCATGATGTCCACCTCGGCTGACCGGTGCTGCGACCCGCCTAGGTGCGCGTGGTGAACTCGTGGCCGCGGCCGTCGCACAGCGCCGGCTCCGGCAAGAGCGACTCGCCGCTGTTCGAGCCGGCGGCGGGCGGGCGGCAGTCGGCCCGCGGCAACGTGTCCCAGCGGACGCAGCACGCCCTGGCCGCGCCCACCGCGTTCGGCGCCATCGCCACCGTGTCGTCCGACGCGGCGGCCAGTCGCAGCCAGCAGCAGCTGCAGCGCGGCAACGGTGCGTCGCGGCCACTGCACCGAGCACTTGAGCCCAACTCTGCACTTCTTCCCGTGGCGAATCTTCCTTCTTCTTCATTTTTGGATCGTTGCCAAATGTGATAAGGGCTCTTTCCAGTGCTATGAAATGATGTGATAAGCTTGATGATGTGCAGAGTTGTGTAATTCTGCATCATGTTTTCCCGCCCCGCTGTGCAATTCCTGCAGCATGGATCTATGTGAACAAATCGATTTTGTTCATTGGGAACATCGTGTTCTACTTGTCTGTATACTTCTGCATGCCTTCTTTGATGAATTTTCATCTACCTATGTCATTTCTAATCACATTTAAAATCTTTTATTTTTCACTTCTTTTTCTGCTTTTCCTTCAATCACGGTTGCTATTTTTTTAATCAACTTCCATTCTTTTGTTTGAATACATCACCTTTCATTGTGCATTGCATGGCCGTTTTTGCAAGCCAGTTGACTAGGGTGGGAAATTTTATCGACCGCCACTACACGGTAATCTAAACGATAAAACTGTTAATATGAGTGCAGATAAATATCTTTTTACCGGTAAAATTTCGTCATTTACCGGCGTGCTATGTCATTTTTCCGACCCTACGTGGCACCTTCAAACATTTCCAGCGATAAATTCACGCACAGGCCGATTTTCCTCATACACACGCACCGCTTTTTGACGGCGACGAAACATCCCGATGCACTACGGGACATTAATCTGCAACTAAGCTCCGCCTATTTGCAGACTCTTCGAGCAGCTGCGACGAGACCAGCGAGTTGGTGTCGTCGGGCGGCAACAGGCGCCATGTGCAAGCGCCCAGGCACCAAAGGAAGAAACGCCACCATGCAAAGTTGTCAGTTTTGCGGCCTGGACCATTTTTGGGCTTAATAGTCATTGGTATTTGCACGCTTCCAATCTAATTTCTATCTGCCGTTCTATTGGAAGCTGCCGTTCGATTTTTTCGCGGGTGGACAAAAGTGCCAAAACATGACGTTGCATTAGAGGTGCCGTTCTAATTGTGCTCTTATGCGTGCAGGCAGCATTCGGGCGGATCTGCACCCGACGCTGCGCACGAACACATTGCATCCGATGCAACTGCGTATACGTGCGTTTGTCTCTTTTTCACATTCAATTTTGCACTGTAAGTAAATTTTGACGGCCAACAAAAATTAGAAAGCAGTATAAATATTTTTTGTACCTTTCTTAGAGCAAATTCTCCAGTTTTTTTTCTCATTTATGATATTATAGCATGATTTCAATAATAATTTTGCTTGAATAATCCCCCTGGGGAATGATTATTTCGTCAGACCTTTTTGAGGGGGGAGGGGGGTTATTCGAGGGGGAATCTTTCAAGGAGGAATTATTATTTCATCAAAGTTTAAAAGCATGTTTCTATCAATTCATTATGCACAATATGCTTTATTAGCAAGATAACATGATATTTTTGTTCAAACTGCACACAACAAATTTATGTAATGCCTAAAATTCATATTCGAGTGCATCAGCGTCAGCGTAGATTCATTGTGTACAATGTGTACACACAACATACACGTGTATTTATGTTCTGTCTCTGATGGTACACACATTCCATTGCGTTCCTGCACATCGGCTGTATTTACAGCATTTCTATTCGATGAATCAAACCAGACAGAGCGATTTTGCTTGGTCTGGCTTCACCGATTGTTTTTCTAAAAATATGCAGTATTTTTTAGTCCATTCGTGGGGGGATTATTCAAGGGGGTAATTTTTTTTCTTCACGCGTCTAACAGGGGGGATTTTTCGAGGGGGGAATTATTCAAGCAAATACGGTAAATATTTAATTTCATTTAACTTTTGCAGCGACATGCGGGCGCACATGGTGGAGGCGGTGGCCATGGTGCACAGCGACGGTGAGTCCCACTGCATTTCGCCAACACGCTAGCATTTATCATCGGGGCTAGAAAGTCGGGTAGTCAAGCGAATCAAGCGACAAATGTCAGAAGAACTTGCCCGGCTCGGGTAGACTGCGTGAATTGCGATGCCTCTAGTTGGCTGGGCGCTCACAAAGGTGTCCCCGTCTCTCAGCGGGCAGCGACGCGGCGGCGACGGGCGGCGGCGTGAGCAGCAGCAGCGGCAGCGGCGCGCGGCCCGTCGAGTCGCGCATCCGCCAGCAGATCGACGAGTTCGACCGGTCGTTCGGCCGCTCGGCCGCCGGCGGCGACGCGGTGAGCAGCCACCCGCTAGGCGACTTGCCGCCGCCGCACGCGAAGAAGTCTTTGATGTCGCCGCCGCCGCCGCCCGCCAGACGGTCGCGCAGATGGAGCGTGAGTCTCGCCCGCACCGGAGCACCGGCACTGAGGCGCACTGCACGCGCACCTGTCCACGCCGCTGCGCCGCCCCGCCCACGACCCCGGCGACCAGTGCCGCGCTGTCACACTTTTCTCTCAAGTGTCGCAATATGATATTCAGAGTTCGTGGTTAAGTGATATGTAAAGTGTCAAGTGACATTTCAATTAAGTTTTAGTTGTCACTTAATGCTCAAGAAACCATTCCAAAACCTGTTGGGGTTAATATTTGAAAGTTTACTTTTCTCATCAGCAACTTCATTGGAGATAAGCTTACCTAAGTCGTTCCTTCACATGTTTCACTAGTTCAATTAATATTTTCCTTAAGCTTGAAGCAGCATTAAAAGCCTGGCACTTAATAGAAAAGTTGACAAAGTGTGCCATTTGCGCCCGCTTCAAACACCGCGCACAATCCGCTGCGCCGCCGCATGCGATCGCTGCAAAACTTTCACTTTTCTGTTCAGAGCGAATTCGGCTTCTTCGATAAAATCCTGAACTGAAACTATGGTTCAAACGGGATTGACTTTTCGGTATCGGTATCGGTATTGGAATTTTATAATTTCGGGATCGGGATCGTGATTATGGCTTGGTTGGGGATCATGTCATGATCGGGACTGCAAAATCCCAAAAAATTTCTCGTTTGAACCCAAATTGGAACGGATCAAAAGTTATGACCGTAGCGCAAATCCTTGAATTAGTCCCTTAATCCTGAACTTATCCATTGAATATCTCCTCCCTTGAATAACTCCCCCTGTTGTCTATGTAAAAAATACCCGCTCCTGTGATGGGTCATTGTGATGAACATGCATTTTAGTTGAATTGAGGTACATTAATACTTAAAAACTTGACCAATGGTACCAATTTGCAGGACCAATTGATTGCAAATTTCTTTGTAAATCCTGACGAAAAACTTCACCACCTGAATAAAAGCCCCCTTTTATACCTCCCTTCTATAAGTCTAAAATAACGATGAAATAACTCCCCTGGGGACTTATTCGAGGATTTTCAGTGTATTTCAACTGGGCTCACCATCCAACCCATACGATTTGCATGAATAATTCACTGGATTTTTTCAGGGCTCGCCCACCCGCCCAAACTTTCCCTGCACTATCAGTGGTGAAATTGCGCACGCATTTTCTTTTGACACCAATCACACTTCGTGTCAGTTGTAGCCGTGCCAATTCCGCAAGTGGTCAAGTGACGAGAAAAGTGTGGAAGGTTAAGTCACGTTGCAAGTGACAAGTTAAGTGACAAGTTTTATTTTTTGAGTTTATTGTTTAAGTTTTGACAAGTGACAACTTCGCTTGTCTTTTGTAACTTAACTTGATACTTGTTATACCATTGACAACTTAACACTTAACACTTGTTGTTGCTTGTCCAGTTGCAGGATTGACCTCTGGCAATATTTCTTGTCGACGTGTCTTTAACAAAATGCTCTGCAGAAATGCCCGCTTTTTGTGTGAGCCAAGCATCCACATAAAATGTACTCTTTTCATCACTACCAATCACCACTGTATTTAATTTTGGTAGTTACTGTCGCATTTCACCCAGCTTTCAAATTTCCAAAGGCACTTTACCACAGTTGAAACTTTTCAACACTTCGCACTTTGTTAAGTCACTCTCCCACTTGCCTGCATGAATTCACACATTTATGAAAAGACTGGCGAAAAAAGTTTGGAAGGCAAAAATTCTGGCTTAATTTTTTTTAAATCATGATTTTCTATTTGGTCGATTTCTATATTAGCCAGCGGCAAATTTTGAATTGTATGCAACGTAGAAATGAGTGACAGTCTTTTCTATCACCACAATAGCGCCGCTACAGGGCACTAATGGATTCAAGTCCAGTTTTTTTTCGTATTTCTAGCCTGTATTGCACTTGTTGTTCCCCAGTCGACAAATCCAAAATGTTCCAATTTTTCACTGGCACCAAGTATACGCGGCGGACATCACACTTAGTATGAAAACCTACCGTAACCCATCTGAATAATGAACCAAACAATATACAGTTTTTTCGTCATAATATTTCGTTTTTATATGGAATAATTAATTACGAAATTTATCACAAGATTTTATTCATTAAATTATGGTATGTTTCATACTAGGTGTGCTGTCCGCATGTATAACTTAAAATCCACCGATGCCCTGTAGCTGTGCGCACAGCTAAGAGCACCCCGGGCGCCAGGCACCCCGCAGTGTCGTGTGGAAGTGGGCGGAGTTTGGTTCGCACGCAGGTGGCGCACACGTCGCTCGTGCCCACGGTGGTGGTGACGCCGGGCGAGCCGCAGCTGGTCAGGCCCGAGCACCTCAAGGTTCGCTAACCGCTCTGAGAAAGTATTGTCGTTTGCTACTTTGGTATTTTTCCAAGTTTTGGAGGCTTTTCAAGGGGGGGTTTTGATGGAAACTTGAAATTTTTAGTGAATCGACTCCTGGATAAATTTAATTACTTTTCCAAATCAACTTTCCAAATCCCATTATGCTGTGTTCGTTGTCGGAAATCGGTGTGGAAACAAGTATTAATAAACGAGTGAACATAAGCGACAATATTTTCGAATCGAGGTTGTGGAGGCTTCTTGTGCATTTGTTGGAGTATTTTTAAAGTAGATGAACTTATGTGATAATTTGTAGTTGATTGTTAGAACTTTTTTTTGAACTCGAAGCACACGTAAAAATCTGAACAGATTTTGTCAGAGAGAGAAAGAGAGATGCAGCACTTTCTATGCCGGTTTCTCAGCTGGCTTTATTTGATGCGGAATGTTATTCACCAACCGTATTACCTCGAAATACCCCAGGGGGTTTGACGTATAAAAATCAAACCATTACATATTTAGATGTACATGTGTTTTATATGACTGTATATACACATAAACCCTCCCTAACGTCACTCAATCATCAGTTTTAACGTGTGTTCTGCATTGTACAGGGGGGGGGGGTTAATTCAAAAGGGGTTTATTCGAGGTAATACGGTAATTTTCTGCACCATGACTCACACAAGTAGCTCTAAAATACCGTATTTCTCCAATATCATGGCGCTGTCCTATTTTTTCGTGACCTTTTTACCCACCTTTCTATTGGAGACACTCCGATTAGAAGCCGCCTCTTTTACGTTTATCGCGATTTTTTTCGTGAATTTCTCGCCATGTTAGGCCAAAGATTTCCAAAGTGTTGCTTACAGCAAAATAAAATCAAAATAACACCAAAACTACCAAATAAAAGCGTTCCCTGACATAAAAAATGCATTTCGGCACTATTACAGCAATTTTTGACCTTCTTTTGGAGACCGCCCTTCTATTTTTTTCGTGGCCCAAATAAAGTAAAAAAACTGTACCTTCTATTGGATGCGTCCCTCTATTGAACACCCACCCTTCTATTAGAATAAATACGGTATTATAACATTTATTCTTACCAGTTCCCTTCATTGAGAATGTTAGAAACTAATCCACTTATCCAGCATGTTACGTTTGTAGAATTTCCAGGAATTTTTCTAAAATTTGCTGCTTTGCTAGGCACTGAAACTTATCCTTTTTGGCATGAGATTGGCACTACCACACACCAGGGGCCAGTTCCGAGATTTGCAAAGTAAAGAGAAAAGTAAAGAGTTAAGACTACCAAGTGTAAAATAAAGTGAAATGATAAATGGAAAGTTTAGAGTAAAGTAACGAGTATACTTGAGTAAAAGTACAGGGTAAAGTAAAAAGTTTATAGTAAAGCTTTTCTCTTTACTTTGCCACTTGCGGAACTGACCCCAGGGCTAAAAAAGTACCAAACTTTTGGAAAAGGTTTTAGTAGCTCTATAACAAGTAGGGATGCAATCGCGCCGCGCCGCGGACATCATTTTTGGCGCTTCTCCAAAACTGCAGCTGCGCAAAAACTGGTGCCAGTTCCGCAAAATGAGTAGCGAGAACTGAAATGGCAAAGGCGAAGTAAAAGCGCAAAGGCGAAGTGAAATAGCAAGTGAATTGGCAAGTGAAATGGCGAAAGCGAAGAGAAATTACTTTTCATTTTTATTTTTTTTACTTCGCTTTTGCCAATTCACTTGCCGTTTCACTTCGCCTTTGCCATTACACTTCTCACTTCTCATTTTGCGGAACTGGCCCCTGGTGGCACAGTGTAGTAGATAAGCCATTCAAACCTGCCCGAATCAGATCGGCGGCGACAACGGCGCGCAGTGCGGCGCTCGCGGCGGCGCGGCGCCAGTGGAACGTGTCAAGGGCGCGTCGGGCGGCGGGCAGTCGGCGCCGGGCGCGGCCATGTCGCCCGTGCAGGTGTTCACGGTGAGCCCGTCGGGCGACTCGTACCAGTACGCCGCCGTGTCCGAGCAGGTGTCCATCGCGCACCCTGTAAAGTGCCCTGTAAAGTGTCTAATGTCATGCAAAGTGTCAAAAGTCGTGGAAAATGCCCGCCTGCAAAATGGCAAACGTACGTTCGCCATTTTGCAGGGCATTTTACACGACGTTTGATACTATGCGTGACATTTGACGTTTTACAGGGCGTTTTACAGGGCATTTTACAGGGTGTGGGAGTGCCCCCAGCACGACCCCGAGCACCGGCTGCACGCCATCTCCGAGGAGGCCGCCCCGCCCGTCAGGAGGGTCTCGCTCGCCGGTTTGTCTCTTGGTGGCTCACACTCGTGGTGACGATGGCAAAGCATTTGGAAAAATGTGTTTACCGTATTTCCTCGAAATACCCCCCGGGGGGTGATTGTTTCATAGTGGTCCCGAGAGGGGGGGGGGGTTTATTTCGCCAGAAACTTTTTAAAATCCTAGTACAAAATCGTCGTTTGTGATGTACACTGGGGTAGAAAAATGCATCAATAACTGACAGGTATAAACTCCTGTAGACTAATAGTAGTACGTAGATGGTATAAACACTGTTCTAACGTGATTACGACCCTGTTTTAACGTGTATTCTGCACTACGCAGAACACAAACTGCAGTATTTTTCATGTACGTTCTCTTTACACTCAATCTGGGGGGGGGGGTATTTCGAGGGGGGTGATTGTTTCATAGTGGTCTCGAGAGGGGGGTCAAACGAGGGGGGGGGGGTATTTCAAGGAAATACGGTATACATATTATTAAGTGTTGTTTTACTAAACGACTTTTCGATGGACGAAAATAATGGAAATCTTTAGACTAAGGAGGTGATTAATTATGACAAAGATGTATTTGTGTGGCGTATTTCGCTTATATTCGCGTTAAAATTCACTTGCCGCTTGTTACTTTGGTCTTTTTTTTGTGCTCGCTTTTATACGCGAGTGTTCAACCCGGGTCAGGGGTATTAGCGTGTTTTACACCGGTGTGACTGGCGATGTTGTTTGCCATTTTCCTGTATCAACTCATTTATTAGGACGCTAGGTAGTTTGTAGATTTTGTTTTTCACTGGCAATCGCAATACCTGTTATCTCATCCACACTGACAATCACATGCCATTTCTATGCTGTAGCAGTAAGCAACGAGGTTAAAATCTCACCAAATATGACCGCAGTAAGGGTAGCCGACGGGTGTATGTTGTTATTTTTACTTGCATTTGACTTGAATAGTCCGCGCCGAGTAAACTAATTGAATTGAATTGAAATTTTCGAATTTAGAATTTTTCAGAAAATAGTTTTCGAATTTTCTTAATTTTTGAATTTTCCTAATTTTCGAATTTTTTTTAGTTTTCGATCTTTTTCCATCAAAGTATTGCATTTTCGAATTTGTCTGGTGAATTTTGAATACACTTTCATCTTTTGCTGCCTTTGAAAGTTACAAGCTGTTACCGCAAAAACAAATTTCTACAATTTTTGCCGCTGTGACTAACTCCATGTGAAATTTGTACTTTTCCTGCTCATTTTCAGCCAAAACTACCATGAAAAATTCGAATACATTTGTCAAATTTTGCTCTCTCTCATTTTTGAAGTTTCTTGAAAAAATAGATTTTTAAGTGATTTATCTGGTGGTGGAATAAAAATTCAAAAAGTAAAAAAAATCGAAAATTCAAAAACGTTTTCGATTTTTTTTGCCATCGTTACTCGCGGGTGGGGTTATTCAAAGTGATGGGTCATCTTAGGATTACTCCTGTCACTTTACACCCTGCACATACATGTGGTTCCCGCTGGAATCGTGCCAACGATTCTTTTACGCATGCCATTTTCATAAAAAGTTGAAAAAAGTCATCTCTGGTCTAAAGCTATACGTTAATTTATTCACAACAATGATTTGTTCATCTTATATACAAAAAATCGCATGCTCTATCATCCTTGGCACGCTTCCAACGTGAGTCATAGATCAGTGCGAGGGCAGAGTATCATGTGGGCCGAGTATAACGGGTGCCCCGCCACGGGCAGCGCCGATGGCGAACACGTGTGCGAGCGCGGGGCTGCTGTCGCCCACGTCGGGCGGCGGCGCGGGGGCTGGCCGCAAGCTGTCCGCCGGCGCCAACGCGCCCGTGCCGAACATGGCCGACCGGGACGCCCGGCGCAAGCGCATCGACGCCGTCAGGGAGCGCTGGCACAGCGTGTCCTCCAGCGGACTGCCGCCCATGCCCGTCCGTGCGGGGCCGGGTCCATTTTGGGTGCACGGGCGAGACCGATTTTAAGGGAGGGTTAAAAAGTTGAAATAGTAAAATATGAGTATATTTATAGGTGAGAAATGAAATGGCAAGTGAAAAAGACAAAAAAAACGTGTGTTAGCGTTTTCGTGGCACTTGCCACTTTACTTCTCACATCTCAATCACACCGTTTTCACGTTTTTTTTTGTGTCGGATTCCGACAACGCTCGTGAAGTTCGAAAAATTGTTCCATATTCATGGGAAATAGTGGTCAGAAAAATTTCAACCAAAAAAACGTGTGAACTGCGGCTAAACTTGTTTCTTCTCCGCTCTAAACAGTTTCTTCGAACTAAATATGTTGAAGTTCTCACTTCACAAGACACTCGCCGCATGACCGCCGCCTGTACACAAAGCACTCGGCCAGAGCCGCGCCCACTCCACCCCCCCCCCCTTGGCAGGACGTGTCGAGCGGCGACTCGTTGTCGCTGCGCTGCGGCCGGTGCAACGCGCACCTGGAGCACCTGGACGAGGAGACGCTCAACCTGTGCGTGATCTGCCTGGAGACGTTCGTGGAGAGGGAGCCGGCCATGGCCGCCGACCTGCTGCCGCGCATGCTCCAGGCCGTCGCCAGGTACGTGCGCCCGGGTAAAGGGCTGGGAGCACTCCCAGACACTGCAAAATGCCCTGGAATATGTCAAATGTCATGCAAAGTGTCAAAAGTCATGTCAAATGCCCGGTAAAATGGCAAAAGTACGTTTGCCATTTTACCGGGCATTTTACATGACTTTTGACACTTTTCATGACATTTGACATTTTACAGGGCCTGGGATTGGCACCTGGCGGTGGTGAATCGGACGGCGAGAAATAAACCCAGCCATAGAGATGACCCAACAATGTTTCTGGTTGAACTTTATTCGCTCGCACATTCTGACAGTTTCGAGCCCTGTAAAGTGTAAAGTAAAGTCTCATATCATGTCATGTAAAATGTCATGCAAAGTGTCAATTGCCATGCGAAATGTAAAGCAAAGCGTCAACTGTCATGCAAAGTGCAGTAATAAAATCTTTGCTTTTTTTAGTTTGATTGCCACTTAACAACATGACATTTGTTACCTACTTCATTTTACACTTTACAGGCAGGGTAGCCCTTGATGAAGTGGGGCATCAGCTTCGCTCAAAACGTTCTAAATTTTATTCGTTGTTTTATCGTTTTTAAAACGGATTGAAAAACGTAAAAAATACTAGAATAAACCAACAAATTTCCCACAACCATTTGCTCCCTTCCATCGCACCCACTGAACACGCAACTTTAAAGTTCCCTCTAAAGTTGCGAACGCGCAGACTGGCGCAAGTGGCGCAGCACGACTGGCAGGCCGAGTCGAACGTGTTCGTGCCGGGCAACAACCGGTCCGTGTGCAGGCAGATGCTGCGCGTCGTGCTGCACCAGCTGTCGCCCAACTCGCTCTTCCTGCAGCTGTTCCAGTCGGATTTGAGGGGTGCGTGCCTTTGAGGGGTGCATTGACTGCGCAATCGATTGACGATTGACGTTGATTGATTGCACACGTGTAATGTTGAACTGATTTATGTTTGTTCGAACACGAACAGGCAATACGATTCATATAGTGACGCATGCACATGCACAAATACAATATTTTATGCAGAAAGCAGATCCGTAACAATGCTTTTACACGTGGGTACACACTTTGTGAAATTTCTGGGCAAATAACACCAGGACCACGAACACTCCTGGAGGACTGTGCTCAGTGGACAATTGTGTGCAAGCAATGGGCAGTAAACACCCTGGACAACCGCGGCACACGCACACGTTAATAACACAGCGCGGGGCAGCCGTGTTCGTTGTGCGGCAGCGATGCGTGTGCCGCGGTTGTCCAGGGTGTATGCTGCCACTGCGCACACAATTGTCCACTGAGCGCAGTTGTCCAGGGGCGTTTGATGTCCACAGTCGCTGGGTGTCTTAATATTTAGTTATTAACATTGCAGAGCGCGGTTTCTTCAAAGCTATCTCTGCCTCGTTGGCAGATTTCCAAGAACTGACTCCAGTCAACCTGCTGCAGATACTACTAGAGGTTTGTGAACTAGCAAATTTCAAACAATCATAATCCATGAATTTCAAACAATCAATATCTCTTCAACCAACCAATCAAAGAAAACGGCACCCCTGAACTGAATGAGGTTGCCTCGGCGCGATAGTGAAAACTTACATTCAAAGCACCATATGTTACACTAAGGGTCAATATTTAAGCACCACGTTAAACACAACACAGTAAACCTCCCCGTGACAAAAACTGCGCCGCCAAACACCCCCCCCCCTGGGGACCTATTCGAGCACGGGCAGCGTTCGCAGGACGTGCAGTCGCACTGGGTGACGTGCATGCGGCGGTTCGTGTTCAACCTGTGCCAGTACGTGCTCACGCTGTCGCCCGACCCCCAGGCGCCCTGGCCCGCCGTGGTCGCGCTGCTCGACGCTTTTGTACGCAGGTCAATGGGTGACTGTAGGTGTACTGTGCAGATATTGTTTCGTCAGATCAAATTTTCGTCGGGCCTTTTCGAGTTCAGAACTTCAGAAAAGTGCAGTGCACTTCAGAAAAGTTAATTGCGAGTGATGTAAAAGTGCCAGGGATTTTTTTTGGCGCCTCTGGCGCCATTGGCACTTGTCGCTAAACAATGTGTATAAAAGTTTTTTTCAACCCGGTCTGGTCACTGCTAGACAATGTGAAATATAAAATTTCACGCGCAGATACGCCCAGGACGCGACCAAGGAGCGTTTGCAGGCTGATTTCGAAGATTTACCCATCATCATGAACTTTTTCCTCCGACTGCCTGGATTCGGACAGATGAAGGTCACTTTACTGCGTTTTGGCTTTATTTGGGTGCCAAACGTTATTTATTACGTTTGTCCGTGTTGATAAAAGGTGCAGGAAAATAACCCAGATGTCATGGGCCATCAAATTTTTGAGCCTTTTCAACTGAAGGACATTTCACAGGGGCGAATAATCCCTGGACGTTTAGACACCCCTGGATATTAATTCCTTGACTCCACAGGGGCTGGCACGGGCCCCAGTAATATATGATTGGCACATGTGTGTTAGTCAAAGATAGGGATGGCCTGTGTTGTTTCAAAGTTTTTTTTTAAACTGGGTCGTTGAAAAAAAAAGTTTTTTCATCCGTAGTCAACACAAACATTTATGTGGTCAACATCCAGCAGTCTGTTAAAGCACGTGTAAACACTGGCAGGGCAGCTCGAGCCTGGCCGAGGGCTTCGCCAAGGTGGTCAGTTTGGCCGTGGAGATGACCCCCGTCAAGCTGGTCGACCTGCTCAACATCTGCTCCGCCTGCAACCGCGCATTCGTCAAGGTACACAAATCCGTGGCTCATTTGAACACCACAGCGCAACACAAGCAATTGAGTCTTCAAATGTACGGATATAAATGAGTAAAAAATGTGTCCAAACAGGATATATTTGGACATAAAAACGTAGATAGCTACACAAACTAGTCTATGTGTAGCTGCAATGCAAATTAGCAGTAATAAATACGTCATGTACATTACATATATGACGTATTCATTACGTACATGACGTACATCATTCCGAAGGGGTGTATTTCGAGGGGGGGTTATTATTTCCCCAGCCCATTTTGAGGGGGGTTAATTCAAGGGGGGATAATTCGAGATAATACGGTATATATATAATGTATGTGGATGCGCGCAGGAACGGGACCGGCTGTGCATCGCGCGCGCGTGCATCAACCAACTGCTGCAGGCGCTCAAGTTCAAGATCACCTTGCCCGAGGCAAACTACATGATGCTTCTCAATGTGAGTCACGCTTGCTTGTTGAAATGTTGCACGTTTTGATAAACGTCAATTTCCATCTCTGATTTCCTTTAGTTTTTTCTCAGGCGGATAAGTTTTCATACGTTTCTAGGAATACGAAACTGGGTGAGAATATTACTTTGAGTGAATTTAAACGTATAATAGTAATACTGCTAGGTAAAAGTATTTTCGGGTGTAACTAAACACACACCTAACTCGGCTTCGTTCTTCGGAGGGCGCGCCCTACAGTCCACCGCACCGTGCCCTACCCTCCCCCAGCTGATGCTGCAAGACTGCGGCGAGGTGGTGCCGGGGGCGGAGTGGCTCGACGAGCACCTGTACTCGACGGGGGCGGCCGAGTGCGCCAAGCCCTACGTGGAGGACATGGTCGCGTTCATCGCCGACCTGCACGTGCTCAACCGGATCAAGCTCGTGGCCAGGGAGGGCCGCTTCCGCGAGGACACGCTCGGCGGCGACTTGAAGGCCGCCCTCAGCCAGTACGTGGCCGTGGAGATCGGCAAGGGCAACTACAGGGACCCCAGGACCGTGCTCAGGTACCTGCCCTGGCTGCTCACGCCGCCCTCGGTCACGCAGCAGGTGTGTTGCACTGCACTTAGCTATTTTTGCATTGATTGTGCAGAGCAGAGTACTCAACTTTTTTAAAAGTAAACGTAAAGTAAAAATTGGCGAAATGGAGCAAATTTGACCGATTTTGAGCAGTATAAGTGCTTTTATTCTTGTTCTAATAATACGGAACGGATAATCTGGACGTGGGCCATGTTTCCATACGGGCGTGGGTTGGTGCCCAAGTAAAACCGGTGCCCAAGTACGCCCGGTGCCCAAGTATAAAGACCGGTGCCCAAGTACGCCCATTGCCCAAGTAAAGTGCCAGTACTTGTGCACTTTACTTGTGCACCGGGCGGCTGTTTACTTGGGCAACACTTGTGCATTACTTGGGGATGGTTGCGTCGGGCTGGGGCGGGCCGGGTTTACTTGAATTGGAATTGGGGAATTTTCTGTTTTCTGTTTTCTGGGAAATTGGAAGTTTCATGAAATGTCATGAAAAGTGTCAAAAGTCATGGAAAATGCCATGCAAAATGGTAACCGAATTGCCGTTTTGAATTGCCGTTTAGCAGGGCATTTCTCATGACTTTTGACACTTTGACTTTTGACATCTGCATGTTTCGGGGTATGTTGTATGAGAATAGCAATGCTGGGCGCCGGGCGGGTATGTGATCTGCACCGCTACCATCACTCCCATACGCTATCGCCCCCCTATCGCTCCCATACTTGTGCACCGGGCAGGGCGCTTGCACCTGCCCGGTGCACAAGTAAACATCCACCCGGTGCCCAAGTAAAGAGCCGCCCGGTGCCCAAGTACGGACACTTTACTTGGGCACCGGGCGTACTTGGGCACCGGAAATTATACTTGGGCACCGGGCATACTTGGGCACAAGTTTTACTTGCGCACCGGCTCAGCGCCTTTCCATACATGACCCCTATCAATTTTATATTTATTTTCTGCTGACAAAATTGCAATGGATTGGATACGGTATTTATGTACGTCATGAGACTCTGGTGGAGTGGTTCATACGATTGTTTGTACTTAGGATGACGTCCGCCGACTATATTATTGAATTACAGGCACTTTGTCATAGCACATTTCAATACCTACGATGAAAAATCCAAAAAGTCGAAAAAATCGCATATCGATGTGGTGATATATTATAGTCCATATAAACATTCACATTTATTTTCCCTCCATATAACATGTTTGCTCGAATAATTCCCCTTGGGGAATTATTACTTCGTTAGACTTTTTCGAGGAGGGGGGGTCATTATTGAAGGGGAGGAATTATTTATTATTTCGTCAATACATGTTAACACAATAACATGCTATTTTTGTTCACATTAGACATCACAAATTGATCGTATGCTTTAAGGGGAATTATTCACGGCGGGGGGGGGTATTTTTCTCTCACGCATCTTACAGGCAGGGGGGGGGATTTTTCAAGCCAATACGGTAAATACAATGGACATGGCAAAGATTGCCAAGTGCGGCCAAGTCACCCCCCATTTGGGACAGGGCCCGGCGGAGTTCGTGGAGTGCGTGGCGCACGTGCGCGTGCTGTCGTGGGTGCTGCTGGGCGCGCTGCAGTCGTCCGCCCCCGCCAGCGCGTCCGGGGGCGCCGCCGTGGCCGCAGACTCGCTGCCCGTGCCCATCGACGCCAGTCAGCAGGTCAGTCGCTAGCTCGCGCTGCTTCGTTGCCCCCACACACGCTAGTTGACATCGACACCAAAGGTCAACTGGTGCCGATCCCGATTCAAAGCTTGCGTTTGAACGTTGATCGTCGGTTCGTCGGCAAGCTTTGAATCGGGATTGGCACCAGTGACATTTGGTGTCGATGTCAAGTAGCGTGTGGGGGCCCATTGATTGCAAACGATGGCAAACAAAAGTTGTCGAGTTTTCGAATTATTATTTCACCCCTGGAAAAAACATGTAAAATTTTTCTTTTTCTCGTAGAAGTTTTTTACGCGATTTTTCAAACACTTTAGCATGAAAATGCATTTTTCCAACGATGATTACGTTAATTTGCCATGGATCTATGCATAGCCTTAGACAAAAATGTGCAGATGTATCTGCGGTAATAACTTGGAAAGCTGTAAAAACATGTATTCAAAATTCACCAGAAAAATTTGAAGATGCAATAATCTGGTGTAAAAAATTCAGTAAGAAAAAAAAGAAATAAAAATCGAAACGTTATAAAACTGCAAATCTCTGCAAAAAGTTCGAAAATCAAAAAGTCATTTTCGAAAACAACATTAAAAAATTAAAATACTTTTCTTCCAGAACCACCTTGCCATCGTTATTGATTTCATAGTGAAGCCGTGTAGGGTTGAATACTGGGCGGCCAGCACAGTTTACACGCGCACACAATGTAGTTGAAAGAAAGGGCTCAAGTGGAAGGCCACGCGCGCGCGCAGATCGCCGACCAGATCCAGTTCGTGCTGGCCGGCTTCGCGGAGCAGAGCAAGGAGAGCGTGGAGCACATGTCGGCCCTGTTCCACGCGTTCCACCTCTGCCAGCTGTGGACGGTCTACTGCGAACAGGTGACCCGCGCACAGCGTGTACTGGCCTGTCAAGTGCCCTGTCAAGTGGCCTGTCAAGTGCCCTGTCAAGTGCCCTGTCAAGTGGCCTGTCAAGTGCCCTGTCAAGTGCCCTGTCAAGTGGCCTGTCAAGTGCCCTGTCAAGTGCCCTGTCAAGTGACAAGTTTCTTTCAAATGACATTGCCCACTCCTACCATGTTCAGAATATTGAACGTAAATTTTCAGTATTTCCTCAAATTACCCTCGGGTTAGGGTTGGAAAAAATTTATTTTTTTAACTACCCCGATTTTTTTAAATGGATTTTTTTAGCATAAGCTGCACAAGGGAGGGACGCGTCGCAGGCGGCCGGGCGCACGGGGGACGCGCAGCTGGCGTACATCGCGCTCGCCAACGTGATGGACTTCTGGTCGAGAGTCACCCCCGCCATCCTGCAACTGCTCTCCCACTCCAAAGTGGTGCGTTCGCGCGCCCTCCCCCGCCAGGGCGCTGATTCAATTGGCACGTAATGTTGAAGTGTTGAAAGCGCGGTAGTAATGTCACGCGCTTGGTGCCATGGCAGACGCCTTACCTGAGCCTTACGTTCCAATTGAATGTGGCCCCAGTGGTACTTTCGCAGTTATGACGTCTGCCTACGCTGCAATGAAACACTATCATCGTCATTTGAATTGGCCTGTGCCTCTGGTCATGTAAACCCGCTTGTCATGTAGACCCGGCTATCGTTAAATTCTACCCGGTCATCATGTAATTCTATCCAACCATCATGTATACCTGCTAGCCATGTATGATGAGCTGTTCTATTAATGGCAGTGAATTTGCATAACCGCCCCTGGTGCCGGTTCCGCAAGTGGAAAAGTTAAGAGTAAAGAGTGAAGAGTTGAGTAAAATGATAAACGATAAGTTAAGAGTAAAGTTAAAAGTTAAGGGTTGAGTAAAATGATTTGTCGTTTTACTCCACTTTTAACTCTCAACTTTACTCATAACTTGTCATTTGTCATTTTACTCAACTCTTAAGTTTTAACTGTTAACTTTTCCACTTGCGGAACTGGCCCCTGCTCTCTGCAGCTGACAGACACAGTGATTGCACGACTCAGTGCCACCCTCAGCACATCAGTAAACGCTCTGCCACTAATCTACCCATTAGTTATGTATGCCCTCCATAATCATAGATTGCTGCCAGCTGCTGGGGGGTAGTCATGCAAACCCATCGCCGTTAATTCGCCCGCTCATCATGTACGACCCGCTACATGACTAGAAGGTATACAGTCGTGTAGAAATACATGATGGCCGCGTCTACATGACGAGTGGGTTTACATGACTAGCAGGTGTATGTCCTTTGAATAACCCTCAGGATGGTTACTTTTTGTCTGAATAATTTCTCTGTAGAGTTATTCAAAGTGTGATATGGTATGTGTTAACCTATGCGCTGTAGAGATTAGAAGTGCAGTTTTACATGCAGTATAGATTCAGATTTGTATATAGCTGCAGACCGTGTGCTGTAAATTGAAAACATGTTTAGTATTTAGCGCATAGTCAAATATTTATAAGTTTATTTTTAAAGTTGTCACCGCTTCACCTAATTTTGTTGCATCATTTCAAGTCATAGACATTCTTTATACTGTTTTTCCAAGTCTAAGATTGGCAGTACAGATATATAGGTATTTATCTGAATATAAATGACGAGACGGATGCCGCAAATACGCAGATGGTCAAGTCACAGGCAAAATGTCAGGTCGTATGAGATGTTCATATGGTAAAACCGGTAATGACATTTAGACCGGCAGTTTTTGCTGCTCACACCTTCACTTGTCAGCAATAAGTTGTCTTACCGCTTGATATTCAATACACTTTTGACGTCACTCCACACCACTTTTTGAGACTTATGACTACCGTATTTCCTCGAATTACCCCCGGGAGGTTTATTTTTTCAGAGTGAAAATTTTGAGGGGGCTAAACGAGAGGGAGGGGGGAGAGAATTTCGAGAGGTTGTTTATTATTTTGCCAGAAATTTTTTGAAATCCCGGTACTAAATCGTTGTTTGAAACGTACACAGACGTCGAAAGTGCTACAAAAACAGCCATTTATAAAACTCTATAAACTTATATAAGTACGTAGACGGTATAAACCCTTTCTAACATAACACAGTCATTGTTTTAACGCGTGTTCTGCATTTCCTGGATCACAAACCGCAGCTTTTGTCATCTACGTTCTCTATACACTGAATTGGGGGGGGGTATTTCGAGGGGGGGGGGGGTTATAAATTCATAGTGTCCATTTTGAGGGGGTATTTTGAGGAAATACGGTACCTGCGGAATTGGTCCTGAGCCTGGAGTAAATATATGGCATGAAGTAAAAATTTGTATCTATGAACCTCAAAGTTTACTTTACTGGGTAGTGGATAGGCATGATCACACAGACCTATGCAAAATCAACTGTGCGGAATCGACAATTTTTCAACAAAACACATTTCACTTTATGGTTTCGAACCCAGGGTGTTTCGTTAATACAACACAATTCGTATGCTGAGAACAGCACTTGGCATGCTTGATTTAGGCACTTATTTTTTATGTTGAACATTCGTTCTTGCGTAGGTAATATTCTGCATACGAACGTTCTCTACAATATGTATGGAGCAAAACTTCACGCTGAACAGTATTTTCATGCTGAGAACATTTGCCATTTAGGACAGGCAAGATGAGGTACGACTTTGGTTGCTACGTAATTTTTTTCGAACTTGTCTCGTAGATAACAGTGAAATTGTATACTGCACGAGGGGTCTCCAAGGGGGCTGGGGGTCGGTTTCCATTCACACAACCCCCGAATGTATGTGTCTTAATGCGCAAACCTAAAAATAATGTTGTACTTACCTATCCATACGATGACTCGCCCCAACTTGGCCAGTTATTTATTTCTGCGGAGTTGTATTCACTTTCACGCAGTCCAGATATTCACCCCAATTTCCTATCATTTGTCTATTTGAGTTTGATTTTCAACTATTTGAACGGTGTGCTCATGCAGCAGTTTTTATTCACCAATTTACATGTGCCTATAAAAATACCCCCCCCCCCGATAAAAATACAGTACGGTACAATAAACTGATCCACTTAACAGCCAACAGGTAAATATTTAGGTAGTTTTTTTTCTACAACCCTTTTTCTATCGCCCCCAATCTTGGAGACCCCTGCACTGCACGAAAAGTACTGCATGACGCCATATGCTGTACTGTACCTTTGTGACTACAGGGGCGGCTTTCACATCATGTAAAAGGTCCTGTATGATGTTATGTGTCCGGTAAATATTTTTTTACCGTGCATTAACATGACAATTTACAGGGTGCGGGACCGGCCCCTGCGCAATATGTGTGGATAATAGGAAAGTGGTTGAGCAGTTTTTGTAATAATCATGAATGTTTGGCTTTTTCACTCAATTTGCTCAATATTGTTTGAATTATGAGAAAATCGTGACTAACACGCACTTTTTCACCAAAACAGATGTTCATTACAAGTTTTTTTAATAGAATTTTATGTAATGAGGAAGCAAAGTTGCATGTTTCATAGCACGTCACCAATCGCATGACATCGAGTGTTTTTGTGTGATAAAACAATCACTGCCGCAGGATTGAATAACGCAACAACTTACCACGGGACAAATCAAAGTCACAAAATTTTTCAATCTGACAAATTATGCCTAAAATGTTCGTGTGCGTCCCTATCACTTTGTGTGTGTATCGGGGAGAAAGAATGGGATCAGTTCCACACCTCGCCAAGTGACACGAAAAGATGTCGTCAGCTCAGCGAGCGACGAAATGCAAGCGACAAGAAGCACAGCAAAAAATTGGTGTGTGATGCCGTTAACTTCACGTTTCCCCCCCATGGACTTCTTCCCCCCGTGGTGTGATGCATTAGCGTTATGTCCGTGCGGACATAACGCTACTGGAACACGACAAAACGGTAATGCAACATGACACAACGCTAATGCAACACGGACAAAACGCTAATGAAACACACTCCGGGGGGAAGTTGTCCACGGGGGGAAAAGTACCTGGAATCGTGCAATGCGTCGTGAAGTGTCTTCACGGCAACACTTCCAGACACTGTGAAGAGCTGGCTGGCGCTCCCCGGCGCTTCACGAAATTTGTTGTGAAGACACTTCACATTACAGACATGCGTCACAACGCTGCACATATGTTTTGTGAAGTGTCGTCACTTCGTCGGCGTTGGGAAGCGAGTTTCACAAAAATTTGAACTTCGTGATGATAGGTGAAGTGTGTGGAAGACACTTCACCAAATATTTCGTGAAGTGTGGTGAAGTGTGTGGAAGTGTCTGCACAGAGGCCGCTTCACGCACATCCTGCCCGCTTCACACACTTCCCGAACCCATTTTTTTGCTGTGAAGCATTGCAGGAAACGAGGCGAGAATGAAAACTATAGTTACTTTATATCGTCGAATAAGTCCCAACTCCCCAGATTTTTTTAACTGGGGTCAACTGAGGGGGAGTTATTTATGGGCAGGAGTTGTTCTGCGTCAGAATCTTGACTCAAATGCATTATAAGTATATTGTATTTATAAGATGTGTGGGGTTTGACTAGTTACATGAACCTGTGCAAAGCAGAGTACAAATTCTATAATCATACAATAAAGTTAAGGCCAGTGAACATCAGATGCAAACAATACATGCTTTCAAACGACACATAACTACAACGTTTTTTATACATGGATGTCTTACCCACCCATCAAGAGAGGGAGTTGTTCGAGGGGGAGTATTTTTTTATTCAGCCAGCCCACATGGGGATTTATTCGAACGGGCCTTATTCGTGGATACAATATGCCTAATTGAGAATGGAACATTGCTAGCATTTTCCGCGTAAATGCCAAAAACATTATTTTCTTGTCGCTTACATCTTCTACAGCTCTGACTGACCAGGGGCCAGTTCCGCAAGTGGAAAAGTTAAGAGTTAAAACTTAAGAGTTGAGTAAAATGACAAATGACAGAGAGTTAAGAGTTGAGTAAAACCCCAAATGATTTTACTTTTAACTTTACTCTTAACTTATCATTTATCATTTTACTCAACTCTTAAGTTTTAACTCTTAACTTTTCCACTTGCGGAACCGGCACCAGTGACCACGGTCAGCTTTGGTACTCACTTGCCGGGGTGTGGTAGCCAACCCACAGTGACCCCAACCCCCCCCCCCCTGCAGCTGGCGGACATGGTGAACCTGCACTTCCTGAACGCGATCGAGGCGCTGCAGCAGTGCGAGTCGACCATCCTGACGCAGCTGTACCCCATGTGGCACCCGATCCTGTCCGCCTACCACTCGGTCGTGCCCAACCAGCTCAGGGTGAGTGCGTCACCGTGTGGGTGATCTAGCGTGACGTGTGACGGGCTCGCGGCCATCTAAAATGCATCCCCAGTAGCGTTCCAAAAGCCAATTTTGAGAAAATATAATTACCGTATTTGCTTGAATAATTCCCCCCCTTGAATAATTCCCCCCCTCGAATAATCCCCCCTGTAAAATGAGTGAGGAAAAAATAATTCCCCCCCCCCTCGAATAATCCCCCCCTCAAGGCATACGATCAATTTTTTATGTCTAATTTGAACAAGAATAGCATATTATTGTGTAAATAAAGCATGTTTTGTCAAATGAGTTAATGGAAACATGCTTGAGAATTCTGACGAAATAATAATTCCTCCCCTTGAATAATTCCCCCCCTTGAATAATCCCCCCGTCAAAAAAGTCTGACGAAATAATAATCCCCCAGGGGGATTATTCAAGCAAATACGGTAAATATAATCTCAGATAATCTCTCTAAACATAAAATATAATTAAATCTCTCATGTCATTTGGAAAATATAATTAAATCTCTGAGAAAATCTACCGTGCTTGAAAAAAGCTCAAAAAATCTCCCTGCTGGTATTTTGGTTTTATTTGGTATTTCAAGGTGTTTGGACAACACAGAGTAAATATGTATTCAATATGCTCATGTGTTGCTTAAACAGTTTTATTTGAAATTACAAACAACACAAACAACAATATAATTTTCAAATAGAGTCAAGTGAAACTATTAAAAGTCACAAATGTTACTTCAACACTATCTTCAAAAAACATATCATCCCAAAAAATCTTCTCACTCAAATTCAAACACCTATTTGTCACAACTGAAGTCTGACTGAAAAGCTGTTCAGCACTAGCAGCACTTATAGGTATACAGAGTATATTAAGTGCAAAATGTTGGGCATTCGTCTCTGCCAACTTTCATTAAATAAATATCATAAACTGCCAATTGTGAAGTAACTGGCGGGTGATGATGTTAGTGGTGCATTGCTTGATGGTTCTGGCCGCAGAACTTCCCAAACAATGACATCACAATCTGAAACCTCTGAATTCACTGAATTTTCACTTTCACTTATTTTACCATTCAACTTTACTATCGTTTTCCAAAGTTACTAAAACATATTTTGGTTTTCTCAAAAAAATGTATACTCAAGTTTACTGAGTTTAATATGTAAACTGAGTAGTAAAAACACTCAAAAAGTGAACTCTTTTTCCCAAAAAGTCTACCACCTTCACTCCGCAACGAACACTGCGCAGGTGCGGCTGGACGCGCACGAGAACGCGGTGCCGTGCGCGACGGGCGACGCGCCGCTCGAGCCGTGGCTCAAACGCGTCCGCTACAAGATCTCCCAGGTGGAGCTGCAGAGCTCCGCCGCCACGCAGATCTACTCCGTGTAGACCGGCCCGCTGATCGAGGCTATCGATTTGAGGCGGCTGATTCTAGAAGTCGATTAGTAACTTAAATGCGATTTTGAGTAGATCGCATGTTAAGTGCCGGATCCTATTCATGGTCCGTGGTGCAATGAAAAATGTGCGGGAGTAGCCCCAGATGACGTTTCTCCGCCTAACTGGAAATTTCCATATTTTGGACTTTTTGACTTTTAGAATTGGACGCCTCATCTTAAATTTGTTATATTGACGTATCTAGGCTTTTAACAGTTTTTGATATAATATATATTATCGCATAGTCTCTGACCCACAATTATTGGAACATTGTGCAGTTCATATATTTTCAGTTCGGGAACTTGACTTCTTTGGGCAGTTTCATTGTAGAAAAAGTATACAATCACTCGTTTTTATTGAAATAAATCACTTGTTTTATATAAATAACGTTAATGGATTTATATCCGTACCGTATGCTAAAAAAGCCGAGTTACGAAAGCATATTTACGCTTACCCGAAGTACCCGGGTAAATGGGTATTTATACCTACACTTAGGCTTTCATAAAAACAACGTACACTTTCCCAGCTGAATTACCTGGGCACTATAAAGATGTCTAAAGTCATCTGAAAGTGAAAGCTAAAGTCTTTTCCGATGCTCAACAGCAACAGCACTTTCTAGAAAATTTTTATGCTTATGCTTTTTTTCGCTTTAGTAGGTATTTTAAAAATACCTTACGCTTTAGTATCCATACTCAAAATTTGGCAAGTGTATTTATGCTTGCGCTTACGTTTTCCAAAATACTGGTATTTTAACAACCTAATTTTTTTACACGGGATCAATTTTCAAACCGCAATTGCATTAATGCTACGATTACAGCTCGGGCGTAAAATTCCAGCGTAAAATTCCATCGCAAAATTGATTACATAATAGTGGATGATGATACAGGTCTGCAATTTTTCATGGAGAATATGTTTATCAATACCTTCATTGTGTCCGAGCGTCATCATCCACAGTCACTGCCATTTGATTGTGGAAATTCAAAAATTTCTATTTTACATTGGAATTTTACGCCAGCTGAAGAAAAATCTATTCTGCATGCAATCACCTGGCGTAGAATTGACTTTTCTTCAGCTGGCGTAAAATTGCAGCGTAAAATCGTAAAAAACAGGGCCATAGCGCACGAAAATGCACAAAAAATTGGACGCTCTCACGCACACGGCGCAAGGATGGCCGCTGGGTCTGGGCGCTGCACGCAGAGCTCTGGCGGGGAAAATGTAAATGGAAAAATAGAAGGGTAAAACACAACAGAGGGGGTGTAACGATGAAACAGCGAAACAGCGAAAACGGCAAAGAAATGTTCATTTTTTTCTAATAATGTGGCAATGGAAAACTCAATGCATTCAAAGCAGATTTATTAGTTTTTCAAAATTTTGGTTCTCAAAATTTTGCTTAACTGCTAAGGTTTTCAAAATTTTGTGCATATGTAACATATTGTGCATATGTAACAAACCATAAAAATGATGCATAAAAGATGCACTTTCTTTTAAAACATCACATCTACATCATGTACTAATGAAAATACCAAAAATCATTATTGTGCCTGCACACATCTGTTTGCAAATAAAACTTCAAACACTCATAAATAAGCTTTGAAGGCATTTGAGTTTTCTAGAATGAGGTGACTGTTAACTACAGTTGACAGATATTAAAGTGATTCATTTTAGAAAACACAAATGCATGCAAAGCAGGGCTATGCATTTTTAAAGTTTCAGTGGAAAACTAACGTGCACAGAGCCATTTTGTGCATATGTAACGAAACGTAAAAGTGATGCACTTTTGTTTAAAACGTAACATTTACATCATGTATCTGAGAAAATATAAAAAATCACTATTGCTTAGTGATATAAAAGCGCCACGGCGCTGGCGCCTGGTGCTAGCACCAAAGCAAAAAGTGTCATGTCACTTTTGGCACTTTTGGCTATCTAGCTGTGGTGCTACCCCAATGAAAAGTGCTATGGCGCTTTTGGCGCTTTGTACTTTTTTTGTCAGGTGCCAGGAACAAAATGCCTGGCACTGGCGCTTGCAGCTGGCACCAAAGCAAATAGCGCCATGGTGCTTCTGGCGCTTGGCGCCATTTAGCTCTGGTGCCATTGGTGCTTACGCTGAGGGTCCAAAAAGTACCATGGGCTTGGCTTGGCTTGGATCGGTTCCCAATCGAATTGGAAGTGGATCGTTTCCCAATCAAATTGGAAGTTTTGGATCAGTTCCCAATAGAATTGGAGTGGAAGGGGTGTTTTCACATTTGGTTTTGCTTGAATTGATGCCCTGGTATTAAAATGATGTTCACGTTTTATCAAAAACTTCAAATGTTCAAATAAAAAATGTGTTAAAAAGTTGGTGAAAAAAATAGAATGGCAGCCTCCAATAGAACGGCACCTCCAATAGAATGGCAGGTAAAAGTTGGTGAAAAAATAGAACACGCTCTTCTATTAGAAGAAATATGGTAGGAATAATTTTTCGCGATCTCACATACACATACATAAATGCATCCCATTCTGTTGTACATTTTCCGATTTTGATGCCGTTTGAGTAGGTTAGGTTTGGGGTCTGGGCTATGACAAATTGTTTAGGTTTACTCCAATAATCCCCCAGTCCCGAGATAAGGGGGGTCTATAAAATGGCTGTCATTTTATCCATGCAAAATGACCACCTTTTTAAAGACCCCACTTATCTCGGGACTGGGGGATTTTTCAAGTAAACCTAAACAATTTGTCATATCCCAGACCCCAAACCGCAACCTGCTCGATCTGCACACAGGTAACTCGGCCATTTCTGGGCCAATTCAGATCAAATTTGAATAATTGAATAAATTGAATATATCTTTCCGGTCAAAAGTTACAGCACTTCAAACTTCCACCCCCAAACCATAAATATACATTACCGCATGAACAACAAAGCATGCAAATTCAAAAACTTTACATCTCGGCCATTTCTTGGCGGACTTTTCACCCATGAATGCTTAAAATGATCATAATGAGCTGTCGATTTCATTTTTATGTTATGATGTAAAATGTGTCAAATATATAAGGTAAATATAAGGTACCCTCTAATATAAAGCATTCCTCTAATATTAGGCACAGCAAAATAATAAAAACAGTTGCTAAACATGGCGGAAAATGATGAATACGGTGCGACGGGCACTGCGATAACTCTTCGTCGACTTCGGCTGCTGAAAAATGTGTAAGTTTACAGCGGCAGTATTCACTGGAACAGAGTTGTGAAAGTGTATTTACACTTACCCGAAATACCCGGGTAAATGGGCATTTATATTTACACTTACACTTACACTTTCATAGAATACCTATACACTTTATAAACTTTCCTGGGCAAAATACCTGGGTACAGAAAGTGTATTTTTTACTTTCAGGTGGCCCTGTTTTATGTGGTGTTTTCTAATGCTCAACAGTGAGAGCTCTTTTTGAAAATTTTTTTACACTTACACCTTTTTTTCACTTTCCTGGGTATTTTAAAAATACCTTACACTTTTGGTATCCATACTTAAAATTTGGAAAGTGTATTTACACTTACACTTACACTTTCTAAAAATACCAGTATTTTAACAACTATGCACTGGAAGAGAAACTTCGAATTTTGACCAAACAAAAATCTGGCCAAAAAATTGAAGGTACCATCTTATATAAGGTATAACTTTTGGCTCTAAAAAACTGACGCCTTTTTGTGCAAATTTAATGGAATCGTTTTTGAAAGTACTTAAATACAGATAATCTTAAAAACAGGGAAAAATAGCCAAAAATAGGTAGGTATATTAAAACATATATATATTAATATAGACAAAAACAGCTGAAAATAGGCAAAAAGACATATGAAGAAATGAATTTAAGGGAAAAAACTGCAGTTGACAGAAATACATAATAACTCATTATAGTTGGTAAACACAAACCTATTCAAAGCTGATTTATGATTTTTCCAAATTTAGGTTGAAAGCTAGTGTGTGTAGGCACATGTAGACATCACTGGTAATCTACCTGAAAGGGACATCTGATTTTGTCAATTTCAAAATTTCAGTTGAAAGCTAGTGTGTGAGGGTCACAGGAACATTTTGTGCAATTGTAACCAGGTGTAAAAATGATGCAGAAATGATGCACTTTCTGTGAAAACATCACATTAACATCCTATATTACAGAAAATTTCAAGAATCACTCTAGAAAAATCATATTACAGACAAAAAACAACAAAAGTGACTGCAGTTGACTTGTATCTTGCGCCAAAAACAAATTAATAGCAGTCCATCAGCATGGCTGCATATATGAGGAGCAAAAATTTTTTGCATGGCGCCTTTGTCTTGAAAAGCGACATGGCACTTTTGGTGCTTGGCGCCATTTTGCTTTGGCGCCATTGGCGCTTGGCGCTTGGGTTCGGAAAAGTGCCATGGTGCTTTTAGCGCTTGGTGACAAAGTCCTGGTGCTTTTTCCATCACAAATCGAGACCAAATGACTGTTTATTAATATTGCACATTCTATCCAGTCAAACACTGCATAGTATTCCTCAAATCCAACAAAAAAACTCAAAAAATTTCTGTGTTTCTGTGTTCTCCAATAAAAAAGTCATTTGAGTTTTGAGCTCAAAACTCAAATTTTCAAAACTAATTTGTCAGCTTTGAATGCATTTGAGTTTTCTACAATGATGTGTCTTGTCAATAAAAGTTGACAGAAATGAAAAATGAATCATTTTAGAAAACTCTAATGCATTCAAAGCAGATTTACTTGTTTTTCAAATTTTGGCTGAAAACTAGTGTGCACACAGCCATTTTGTGCATATGTAACGAAACGTGAATTTAAGTGAATTGAACACCCTGCATTTAAGAAAATAGCAAAAATTACTATTGTGTAGTGATGGAAAAGCGCCAGGAAAAATGGTGCCAGGCGCCAATGGCACCATGGCGCCATTCAAAATAATGGCACTGGGCACCAAAGGGCGCCAAAGAAAATGGCGCCAGGCACCAATGGCGCCACGGCGCCATCTGAAAAAATGGCGCCAACGATAAATATCACTATTTTAGCATGTATATTATAACAGAAGCTTTTTAAGAAGAGAACAATGTTACCGTATTGCATTTGATACTTTATTTTATATTTGACATTTATCTGACAACTGTAGTTAACGGTCACCTCATTCTAGAAAACACAAATGCATTCAAAGCTTATTTATGAGTTTTTGAAGTTTTGACTGCAAACTAGTGAATGCATTCGCAATAGTGATTTTTGGTATTTTCATAAAAACATGATGTAACTGGATGTTTTAGAAGAAAGTGCATCATTTATGCATCATTTTTATGCTTAGTTACATATGCACAAAGTGGTAAATGTGAAGGTAAGCCAAATAAATAGTAAATGTGAGAGTGATAAAAATGGTAAATGTGAGAGTGAGCAAAATGGTAAATGTGAGAGTAAGCACTCAAATTGGGAAAATTTTCACTTTAGCTTATGAAACCAATAAAAACACACTGCCAATGCACTAAAATCAAAAATATATGTGTTGTGCAATATGCGTTTATAAAACTGGGCGACCAAAATGTGTTGTGCGGTGGAATGTTTTCCGACCCCTATTTTGGTTACTTTTTAGGGCAGGTCACCTGTCACCAAGGCCAAGGGTATCACGATTCACGGCGCCTTTCAAAAAGTGGGCGCCACAGAGAATTGGCGACAAGCGCCAATGGCGCTATGGCTCGGCGCCCTTTGGCGCCCATAAATGGCGCCAGAGCCGTTGCGCCATTCTATTATTACTGCTAGTTTGTAATGATGACAATCCTCACAAACCACAATGAAACAGATGCTCGAAATTTTGTGGCCGCAATGATAAAGAAAATTCAATATGTAATGTAGCATGTACGTACACTGTTTTTTTATATTATATTTTGCATCCAAAAAATGTTTTTAAACAATAAAACAATACCTAATTGTATAACTAACGCCTTATAAACTGGTGGAAAATATAAATGAGAAAATCACTTTATTGTATTTTACAAATCCCACATGCAAGCTGTTAGGCTTTCATTATGTGTGAGGGTGCCCCCAAGTATTTACTATATATACCCTAGGGGGCACCCCCCTCAGGCCACCCTTGGTGGAGAAAAATTTTTTTTTCACATTTTTTCTGGAAAATATAAATGAGAATTTCATACAAATTTTTGTTCCCGATGAAATTTAAATTTTTAATAATTTTTATTCTGGACATTTGAGCCCAAAAAGTTTTTTTAACATTGGTAGATTAATAGTAGTACAACTTTTCCACCCCCTCAGAACCCCCAGAATCCCCACACAATGATGGCATTGTTGATCAAACTGAAAAAATTTTTTTGACAAAAACATAGGTTTTACAAAGTGAATAATCCACTATCCCAAGCTATTCATACAGCACATGGGGGCCAGAATTGGCTTGTTTGGTGTCAGGGGCAACATATGACTGCTCCTGGGCCCCGTTTTCGCACTCAAATATAGTTTATAGCAAATGATAAAAAAAATTGCATCAATAACTGACATGTATCCTGTATACTAATATTAGTACGTAGATGGTATAAACACTGTTCTAACGTGATTCCAACATTGTTGTAACGTGTGTTCTGCACTACGCAGAACACAAACTGCAGTATTTGTCATGTATTTTCTCTTTTCACTCAATCTGGGGGGGGGGTATTTCGAGGGGGGGTATTTCTGGGGGGGGGGTATTTCGAGGGGGGGTATTTCGAGGGGGGGGGGTATTTCGAGGAAATACGGTATGTATTGAATTGACAGTGTATGACATTATGCAAACAAATTCATTGCTAGTATCGTTTTTGGTGCTTACATCGTGGGGAACGTGAATAAGTAAGCGGATGTGTGCTCCAGTCCCAGTGTGTTGGAGAAACATTTTTGGCACAAGCAGTGTATTGTACGAAGTGATTTATCCTGGCGCCCTTGGCGCTTGGCGCCCTCTTTCCGTGGCGCCATTGGTGCTTGGCGCCCACTTTCCGAATGGCGCCATGGGGCCTTTGGCGCCTGGCGCCCTTTTCCTGTGACGCCTTTGGTGCTTGGTGCCCACTTTCCAAATGGCGCCATGGGGCCCTTGGCGCCTGGCGCCCTTTTCCTGTGACGCCCTTGGTGCTTGGTGCCCACTTTCCGAATGGCGCCATGGGGCCCTTGGCGCCTGGCGCCCTTTTCCTGTGACGCCCTTGGTGCTTGGCGCCCACTTTCCGAATGGCGCCATGGGGCCCTTGGCGCCTGGCGCCCTTTTCCTGTGACGCCCTTGGTGCTTGGCGCCCACTTTCCGAATGGCGCCATGAAACAAGATTAATGATCCACCCTTTGGTCAATTTGCAGCCTGTTCAAGCCAAGTCCTGTACACACCAGTCCATCCTTATTGCATTTCCTCAATGTGCAATTGTTTATGGTGTGACCAAAAAAGTAGTCCTGAATGATTGGCGCTGCACACGCTAGTTGACATAGATTCCAGCGTCAACTCAGAGTCAACTCCATTTAGTTGACACAACCTATTTCTTAGTAGACATTTACGCAACTGCGTATGTGTTAACCTGTTTTTTGGGTAGTTAGGTCTGATTGTTAAACGATATTGTCAACTGCGAAAAATACATTTTCAGAAATGAGTTGACCCAGCCTTCTTTGATGCTATTTGCGTGATTTAAATGTTCCTATGTTGTTAAGCAAAATCCATTTGATATTGTGACACTCAATTATTCATGTTAAAGTAAAGTATGATAATTTAAAAATTTATTTTCTTGTTTCACATTGAAAAAATTTTAATTTGTGACATGTGTAATTGTGTGAAAATTGTTTTGGTGATTCATGTAGTATTAATAAAGGCCAATTTTTTGATATATCAACATGTTTAAATGATGCCTTAATGATAGATGAAAAAATTATTTTGCATCAAACCAAAATTTATTTTTCACAGAACACAACAAATGTATATCATATTGCAAACAGTACCAGCAGGAAGATAAAAAAATTTGGAACATAGTGATCACTGAACAAAACGAAATGCATACAGGAAACAAAATATATAATTTTTAGAAAATTAAATGTATAAATATTTCAAAGTTATGTTTTACTGCAATTTAAATTGTGTAATACATGTCATTTGATAGAGGAAAAATATTCAAACATATATTTTTTAATTGTTAAGAATGGAGACATATTTGACTTTCAAAAATGATTTTTGAAAATGAGTGAAAAATTGCTGAGTTGAGCATGAATTCATAAATTTGACAAACACAATCACAATGATATGTCAATTGAGCAATTTGGCCATTTTATCCATGACAGTCTGCATTCACCAGTCTTTATTCACTTTTTCACCTTTTCCCTCACTACTCCAGCATCAAATTACATTTTTAGTAAGTTTTGTGATAAAACTTTTTTTGAAGTTGACAAAGTGAAAAATTCATGGTTGTCAAGTGAGCATGCGCGTACGATCAGTACAAAAACCTGAAGTCAACTCAAGCAAAAAATTTGGACAAAAATGTTTTTCAAAACTTTATTATAATTTTTCATGCGAAAAGTTCTTCTATGAAAGATGGAGTACATTTTTCTCTATCAGAGTCTCAAATTTCATACATTTTCAATTAAAAATGAATTAATAAAGGTACTTTTAGAAAGTCGGCGAGTGCTGTGTCAACTAGCGAAAAAACATACTTTTTCATACTTTTTTGCACTATTTTGGGCAGTTGACAATGAAGAGTGACTACTTGTGTCAATTGAATTTCTGTAAAATGAAAATGTCAACTAAAAACGTACACTTGCATGCAGTACATACACATTTTTCACTAGTTGACATTTTCACTATAAAAATCTGTTATTTGAGTGCAGCAAAAATGTCAACTAAAGTTGATTTTTGCCTAATAAAATCACCCAATTGACAAAGGTTATCATCAAGAAATGTCAACTGAATGAAAAATGTACACTTTTTAGCGCACGCGTGTCGTTTGAATTGACTTGTCACTTTCTCAAAATTGTCAACTGTCCAAATTTTTCAGTTGACCCAAACAAAGTGTGCACGTTTTCAACTAAATAGGTTCTGGGGTCAACTGAAAAAAAACAGTTGACTCTGAGTTGACTCAATCGACTTCTAAAAAGTAGCGTCAACTACCGTGTGGAGCGCCATTGGAAGGAACTCAATGAGTTATAGTGTGCAAACACACCTTAAAAATGACATTTTTGGGTGCCATTTTAGCATTATCCATGCATCACAATTGAATCAATCATTGGAGTTTTATGTGTTTTGTTTGGATAACTTAATACACCTGATAAAGTTACTTATTTAAAGTTACTTAAAGTATTTATTTATTATTATCAATCCGCTATATCACATTGGATTCATGCATACAATTTACCCATACAAATGATTTCTAAATGATCACTTGCGCAAGAAAACATCCCTAGTTTGACAAGTTCAGTAGTGCGGTTCAGTAACCAACACAAATTTCAAAGTTTCGTATCATTCATCCATCCAATCCAAACCGATCATTCGTGTGCAGCTCGCACCTGTAGTGCTGCCGAGTGGACAGCCCACCTGTGTGCAAATACTTGCAAAGTTAGTTGCTGAAAAATATATAGAAAACAGGCTAAAAACTAAAAATATCTAGAAATCAGGCATTATTGTGATAAACAAGATTAATGATCCACCCTTTGGTCAATTTGCAGCCTGTTCAAGCCAAGTCCTGTACACTGGAATGAGTGTGATGTTCAACCCATGTGATCATGGCAAGTAGCTACAATGGGGTCGGAATAAGTTTCAACGCACAACAAAATTGTGTCGCGCAGTTTTTGTGCGAAAGAAGTTTGTCGCGCAGGTACTGATGGAATGACGCCGTGGTGCTGGCGCCATTTAACGGCGCCAGGGTGTTGTGGCGTGGCTAGGGTGTCAACAATTTTTTTTACGGAAAACGGAAATGGAAATGGAAAAATATTTGCACTTGCCGGAAAACGGAACGGAAAACAGAACAAAATTGCCTGCGGAAAGCGGAAACGGAAAACGGAAATTTGACACCCTAGGCATGGCACCACTTGCGCACGACCAGTGACGAAAAATGTGGCGGTGGGACGCAGTGATCGTCACCGCCTAGATTACGGGTGTCACCGCGACAAAATGGCGCGTCATCGCGGTGACAATCACTGCCATATAAATTGATTGACGGTAGAAAGCGAAAAATAGGTATTTAAGCATGTATATAGCTGAAAATAGTGATTTCTAATGTGAAAATTAGCAAAATAAAGCAAAAATATGCTATTGTGAGTGAAACTTGTGGAAAAATGGTTCAAAATGCCTGCAGTAGTAAAGTTATAGTATAAAGGTGTCACCGCCTCTGAAATAGCTGTCACTCACTGTCACCGCCAGAAATTTTGACCATTTTTGTCTATGTGCACGACACACATCTTGTCGCGCTGTTATTTGCGCAACAAAAAACTGTTGTGCAGAAGACAACGCTGGTAATGTAATATCGCAATAGCCTCAAATGGCGCCAGCACCACGGCAATATTCCATCACTACCTGCGCGACAAACTTGTGTCGCGCAAAAACTGCGCGACACAGTTTCGATGTGTGTTGGAAATTCCCGTGAGCCGCTACAATGCGGCATGGTCAGTCTCACCTTGTTCCTGATGCCGTTGCACCAGAGGGTGGTGTACGCATCCTGCAGGCTCGCGCACTTCGAGGGAAAGCAGTACTTCTGCGCCGTCTGGTTCCACACCGACTCGCACTTGTACACGGGCGTGCTCATGTAGATCTTGTGATCTAGCATGGCATAGTGCACGCAATTCAGGCACTCCTGCGCGTGTGTTTGTGTGCAGGGTTGGTTTTATAGCGCTTTTGGCATGCGAGCGCCAAGCGCCAATGGCGCCACAGCAAAATAGCGCCAAGCGCCAAAAGCGTCATGGCGCTTTTCTAGACCATGGCGCCAAGCGTTTCTACACACGTTTTTACAATAAACAGGGCTCAGACAGCCAACAGCCAACAGCACCAGTAGGCACACTTTGTGCATGTTTGCAGGTTCGGTGGGGACTTGATGGAGTTTGTTTTGTGTTGGATGGATGTATTGGTTATCTTTGAAAATCTTAGTAAAGCATGCCTTTATATATCTCTGCACCGCATTCACATCTGTGAGCCCCAGTACTGTTAAGCACCACATAAACTACAGAAATAATAGTTTTTATGAGTTTTTATGAAAGCATCTTAGCCAAATATTATTACCACTTGAAGAAGCAATTCAACAGCTTTATTTATGTTGTCATCTTTGAAAATCTTAGTAAAGCATGCCTTTATATATCTCTGAACCGCATCCACATCTGTGAGCCCCAGTACTGTTAAGCACCACATAAACTACAGAAATAATAGTTTTTATGAGTTTTTATGAAAGCATCTTAGCCAAATATTATTACCACTTGAAGAAGCAATTCAACAGCTTTATTTTTATTTTGTCATCATAAAAAATAATAGCAACAAAGCACAACAAAGGGCATGATAATATTTATTCACCTGTGTTGAATGGATAGGTAGGTATACTCGGCGGACCACAAGCTATGCATTTTTCTGAAGGAAACACTTCATCATGACGTCATCATTAACAAAACAAAAATAATTTTACCAGAAAAACAAGGGAAAACTCATTCCTTATTTGTTGTACGCGACTCTGCCTTTTTCGTTTTTAAATATGTGGGTTTACCCCGTTTTCATTTCATTAAGAAACCCCATGGGGGTTTATTATTTCGCCAGCAAAATTTGAGGGGGGGGTTAATTCGAGGGGGGGTTTATTCGAGGGGGGGGTTTATTATCTCGTCAGAAATTTTCGTAAGGATCGTAGTAAATAGTAGGCATTTGCGTACCCAAAATAGGTAATAAATGTGTACAAACAGGATATATTTGGACATAAAAACGTAGATAGGTAGCTACACAAACTACTCTATGTGTAGCTGCAATGCAAATTAACGGTATTATACATCATGTACATTGCGTACATGACGTATTTATTATGTACATGACGTACATCATTCCGAAGGGGGGGGGGTATTTCGAGGGGGGGGTTTATTATTTCCCCAGCCCATTTTGAGGGGGGGGGGGGTAATTCGAGGGGGGGTTAATTCAAGGGGGGGGGGGATAATTCGAGGTAATAGGGTATATCTTTGCTTGAATACTTCCCCCTTCTGAAAATCCCCCTCCCACATGTAAGAGAAGTGAGGAAAAAATAAATCCCATTGAATAATTAAACTCGGCAGACATGAAACGAATCAGGTATTCGGCCCTTGGTTACCAATGACGTATCTTTTTTAATTCGAACTTGAATGGACGGATTCCATTCGGTTCACGATACTTTTGATTCAATCCAACTTTTTATGCGAGAACGAGATGAGTTTGATAGACAAATCGTTATAGAAAGTCAGATTGTAAGGTCTTAGGTCGGATCTTCTCGTCGCAGTCTCGACGAATTCCTTCAAAAAAGAACGTATGAACTTCCCAGTGCGTCCAAGTTACCTTTGCGTTGAATACGAATGAGGTAAAAGACGCTAGATTTCCGCTCTCGTCAACGAAAATGACCGCGGTATCCAATTAAATCAACATGTGTGTCAACTCGTGTGTGCGCCGCCATTAGCGACCAATTGGGTTCGCTTAATCGCATTGCGCAGCCATTTTTGTTGACGCAGACGGAAATCCTGCATCTTTCATACTGGGTAACATTCTCTCAAACGGTAACTTGGACGAGTGCCAACTACGAATATACGCAGTTGTACGAAAATCCCGTAGAGCATTGACTTCCATAATGTCCGTCGAGTTTACCTCATAACCATATGTTAAATTTGTTGTGCCAATTTGAAGAAAAATATAATTTTATTGTGTTAAATGGGCATATTTGAGGCGTTTGGTTCCGTTATAGAGCCTTTATTTCATCATAATGGAAGTAGAAATGGCGGTTCTGCACGATATTGGAACATAATGGTATGGAACCAAAAAATATGTCCAAAATTTCAGCAGATCCAATTCATATGGAAGCTAGGGTGTCAACTTTCCGTTTTCCGTTTCTGCTTTCCGCAGGCAAATTTTTTTCCGTTTCCGTTTCCGTTTTCCGCCAAAAAGTTTTTGTTGACACCCTATATGGAACTGAAAGATATAATACTAATAAATAGAAATAAATTATATGTCAACCCATTCATTCACCATGATCCAATAATATCACGTTTTAATCAGTTTTAGAAAATCAGAAGAATTTTTTAACGATATCAAGCCATTTGCGTGCATCAGGATCCTTTGTGAGGTCTTTCAACCATTTCTTAGAGATTGTATTCGATTTTGATCCGTCGTGACGCTGCGAAATTCGTGCTTCAGTTTAGGTATTTTATAACAATAACACATTCATTGCAATATCGGGTATTTTTCTGCGCAATTTGAATCTGAATGAACAAAAAATTCATTAAGAAAAATAAATCTGGAATGTAAAATTGAACTTCGCATCGTCAAATATAACCGCACCTTCGACAGAATGGCCGGTATATAGTTGATGAAAAAAGTATAAAGGCACTTAATCAGAAGAAATGTAGTATGCCAGACACTTAATACCTAAATACCGTATTAACTCGTATTAACCCCCCTGAATTACCCCCCCCCACATCGAAATACCCCCATCCAAATTGAATGTAAAGAGAACATACATGACAAATACAACAGTTTGTGATTTGTATAAATAATGCAGAACACACGTTAAAACCGATGACTGAGTCAGAGTTGTTAAAAGTACTGAACTTTTTTCAAAGTATACATAAACATAAAGTATTTAATTTTTACTCGCCCCCTGAGTACATAATATGTAAAGTAAAAATGTTTACTTTTACTCATGAGTAAACATGAGTAAAATACGTTTTCGTGGACTTTTTCGTAATAATGGACCAAAGCCACTAAGTAGCAGCCTCCACTGATATTTTTTAATGCATTTGGCACAGTTCCAGCACTATCTGTACCTTCTATTGGAGACCACCCTTCTAGTGATTTAGTGGCCCAAATGAAGTCGAAAAAGTGTACCTTCTATTGCTGACGCCATTCTATTGGTGACCCGCCCTTCAATCAGAATAGGTAATTACGATATTTATGTATGCATGCACTTTTGCAAAACAAAATATTTCAAAAAGAAAAAGGCAAAGTTGAGTAGAAGCAATGAATGTTTTTTCCTGGAACCTTTTTTTCGTTTTTGGAACAATTTTGATTTGATGATGGCGGGGTGTTTCCTCCTGAAAATCATAGTTGTTCAAACGTATTTACATTTACTCGATAAATATGGATACTCGAGTACTGCGTTAATGCGTTTACATTTCTTCCCAAGAAAATACCAGTACTCACTTACTCGCGTACTTTTTGAAAGTACGCGAGTACCAAAAACGTATTTTAGCGGGACATAGAAAGTGACATTTTGACAGGCAGAAAGTGATAAACATAGGACATTTTCCTAAGAAATAGTTATCGGGAGAAAAAAACACATATTTGATGTATTCTAGAGTAAAAATTGACAAAATTTCTGATTTTACGTTTTCTGTGAGAAAAAATACTCACTTGAACATTTTATGAGAAAAATACTCATTTTTACGTTTTTGTGAAAAAATATTCAGTAAAAAATTCTCTTAAATATTCTCTTAAAAAGTATTTTACTCACGTTTTACGCAGTGTAACACTATTTTAAAAATACTTTACGTTTTCTGTACTCATGTTTGAGTAAAAATAAAATACTTTACGTTTACTTTCACTTTGAAAAAGTATGTTCAGTACTTTTAACTACTCTGCTGAAAATGCATAGCGTACGGTCCGCGGAGTATAGTGCACCACACATGACTTCACTTACCACTTGGGAAATATGAGTTGACTTGTTTCTTTACATAAAATTTGTAAATTTACTTATTTATTGCTCTTCACAGCGGAAAAATACAAATTTATATTTTCATGTAGGTTTATGAAAAAATTGCAAATTGTTAAAATAACCTTCTTAAATTCAGAATTTGCGTCATCCAAGGTTTGAAAAAACTGCGGGTCCTCTGCAGCACAAGCCACGACGAATGCTACCGCGAAAATTGCACACAGAATTGTTGCCTTGGTAGACATCATGGTTGCTTTCGGTCGATTGGTGATTTCAAATGTTTTGTAGATGAAAATGTGAATGTTTCAGTCAAAGTGCGGTTCCATTTTATAGCATCCACTTGTCACCATCACGGGACGTGAAAAAAACTTGAAATATGTTTAACCATGTTTGGTTTATCTTTACCGTATTACCTCGAATAAACCCCCCTTGAATTAACCTCCCTCTCCCTCGAAATACCCCCTAAAATTTGGCTGAGGAAATACAAACCACCCCTCGAAATACCCCCCTTTAATTGAATGTAAAGAGAACGTACTTGACAAATACCGCAGTTTGTGATCTGTACAATGCAGAACACACGATTGAGTGACGTTAGGGAAGGATTTATTAGTTTATACAGTTATATATGCCTATAGACACGTATGCATCTATGTAATTGTTTGTATGGGGAATTTCCGAAAATTTCTGGCGAAATAATAGACCCCCCTCGAATAAGCCCCCCTCACTCGAATAAGCCCCACTCGAATTACCCTCCCCCAAATTTTGCTGGCGAAATAATAAACCCCCGGGGGTATTTCGAGGTAGTACTGTAGTTGATTTCGTTGGATGTCTGGCGAGGTTTTTGTGGCGCTTTACACTTCAGCATATTTCGACATTGGCCGTGCTAATACATAAAAAGGTAGCATCAGCTGACCATAGCCGTCTAGACCAGGTTTTATGGTATATGCGCGCAGTGCTTCTACTTCATAAACTACGCTTTATAAAATTATAATTCAAATACCGTATTACTTCTAATAGAACGGCATACCTCCAATAGAACGGCAGGTTTTGTCACGTTTTTGTGCTCACGAAATCAATAGAACGACAGCCTCCAATTGAGCGGCACCTCCAATAGAACGGCAGGTTTTGTCACGTTTTTGTGCTCACGAAATCAATAGAACGACAGCCTACAATTGAGCGGCACCTCCAATAGAACGGCAGGTACAGACAGATGATGTTGGGAGTGTGCCAAAATACAAAAATAAATCAAAAATGGATGTTAAGAATGTTCAAAGCATTTAAAACGTTGTTAAATTTCAATTGATGCTCTGAAATTCAAATATTGCACAAGCTTCACGAAAAAATAAGGCTAGGTATGTTGAAGTGAGAAATCTGTGAAGAAAGTTGGTGAAAAAAAAGAATGGCAGCCTCCAATAGAACGGCACCTCAAGTAGTATGGCAGGTAAAAAAAGTTGATGAAAAAATAGAACGGCGCTCTTCTATTAGAATAAATATGGTATATTCAATTCAATGTCTTCTACCTACCGTATTTCCTCGAAATACCCTCTTGGGTGAGATTGTTTTAGAGTGTCAATTTTGAGGGGTTATTAAATGAGGGGGGGGGGGTATTTCAAGGGGGGTTATTATTTCGCCAGAAATTTCTTGAACTCCCAGTACTAATTTGTGGTTTTCGAGGGGGTATTTCGAAGGGGAGTATTTCGAGGAATTACGGTAGGTGTTTCAACCAACCCAAGTGGCTGTTCAAATTAACAAACATCAGAACACTCAAAATCGTACGATTCACGGTTCCCAAAAACAAAGATGTTAGGACAAAATACTCAAATGTGACAATGGTTTCATGTATACAATTCACTCATACAAATGGTCTCAAGTAGAGTAAAAAATCAAAAAAATCAATATATATTTAATCATTTTTTCTGAAATTGAAAAAATAAATCTTCCAGAGATTTTTAGAACGCTTATCATGAGATGCATACACAGTTAGTGGTTGTTTTCCTCTGTCGCATAGTTTTGTTTAATCAATTAGCGAAATGAACTAGAGCAGTCTTGGATAGTGATGTAAAAAGCGCCAGACTTTTGGCGCCAAGCGCCAAAAGCGCCATGACGCTTTCTAGACCTTAGCGCAAAGCGCCAATGACGCCACAGCAAAATAGCGCCAAGCGCCACAAGCAGCATGGCGCTTTTCTGGACCACGGCGCCAAGCGCCAATGGCGCCAGAGGATGTTGGCAAGCGCCAAAATTTACCGTTTTTTCATGATAATATTTTGTTTTTATTTTGGAATAATTAATTACGAAATTTTTCACCAGATTTTATTCATTAAATTATGGTAAGATTCTGCATATTCTTAGCGGTCCGCCGAGTATACACTGACGACAATAACACAAATTTGTACACACACCGCCAGCTGCCGACGGCCGCAAAGCACCACAACGGCACCGCCGCAAGGGGCACCGCAGATAAATGGCAGCACCGAGACATGGCACCGCCGGGGGTTGGCTGGAATCCTGCGCAGTTGAGAGTCGCCACTGAGGGTACGGAAAACGGTTATGTGAAATTGCGCCCTTGCGCGCAAAAAAATTGCAGAATGCGAAGTGCATAGTACAAAAATTTTGGCTGATGTTTTTTCAACAAAACGGTTTCGATAGCTGTTTGAAAAACAAAACTTTTTTTAAAAAGGACGGCAAAAAACACCGGCCATCCCTGCATACAAGCAATATAAATTTTATGGCTCATCACTTAAAATTTCAGACACGCATGACTAGGGATGACCGGGTTTTTCACGGTTTAAAAATGCAACCATCGAAACCAGTTTAAAAAACCGCAGCTGAAACAAAATCAATTCGAACGAGCCGACAGAGTCAGTGAAAATCGTGTCTCGGATGACAGTGTAGCATTCCGCAAAAAAGCCCATTCCGCATTTTTGCCCATCCCGCAAATTATGTGACCCATCCCGCAAATGTGCCCATTCCGCAAACAGGTGATGCAACTTGCGGGATGGGTCACATAATTTGCGGGATGGGCAAAAATGCGGAATGGGCTTTTTTGCGGAATGGGCCCTTGCCGTCTCGGATAGGGTTGGCCGATTTTTTAAAAACGTTTTATTTTTAAAAAACGTTGTCATTTAAAAAAAACACAAGGTCCAAAACGTTTTTTTTTAAAAACATCGGCCGAAATTTTTAGTACTAAGCACTAGGTATTTTGCAAAATTTTTGTGCGCAAGCGCGCAATTTCACAAACAAATTGACATTGGTGGTTGTTTTCATTGGTTTTGTGGCATTTTTATTATCGAAGCATCCATTTCTATGTGCTACCATGGGTAAAGAAGCCGTCGTATGTTGCTGTAGTATATAATTTTCAGGTAATGTGCTTCCATGTACCTCCACAGTGTGTAACATCACTCCCAAAGTAACAACCTCCTTTTATAACCTTGTTTGATCACTATTCCACACCAAACTTCACTTGAAGTCACAAACATTCGACTATAAGGCGATATACGAATATGCCGAATATGGACATTTTTGACACAAATCATCACCTATAATGCTATCACATGGCTCCACAGCCATTATATGGTCATATATGTATAACATCACAGAGTATTTTCACTTGTCTGATATACCTATATTTGTTGACCCAGATCATATATGGGACCTTAAAAAAACGTTTTCAATTAAAAAAAGTTTTTTTTTTTTTTAAAAACACAAAAAAAGCGCTAAAAAACCCTAGTCTCGGGTCAGACAAAACTTTTTTAAGGGTACAAACGGGATCAACTCTTTGGCGCACCTCACACTCAAAATTAGCAAGAGCGGTTCGAACGTTTTTTGCAAGGTCGGAATTCAAAGTAGGGTTCAAACGGGACCGCGGTCCCGGTACATGGTTCGGCAAAAAGTCGGGACTGGGGCGGTCCCAGTCCCGGTCCCGACACCCCAGTCCCGGTCCCGGTCCCAGTCCCGACAATTAAAAAAAGCCAGTCCCGGTCCCGGTCCCTGTCCCGACCACCCAGTCCCGGTCCCGGTCCCGGAATTTTATAGCGGTCCCGACAAGGGATGGAAAAAACGTATTTTTCAAAAAAAATTAGCCAGAAATGGCACTTTTCTAATGCGATTTTGTAGAAACATCTAAAAAAATTTTGCGCGCAAGCGCGCAAATACCCAGCCAATGATTACTATGTATTTTTCCATAAAGTGACAGCGTTATAAAGGTCCCCAACATGATTCTAGTACGAAATATAGGTATATAAAGATACCTATATTGTAGACGTTGGCGCCAACGCCAGCACCAATACTGCCATGGCGTTGGCACCTACAACTGGCGCCGCCCCCCCCTCCCAAAAAAATCCTGCGTACATCGCGCTTCATCAAATATTCACAACTTCAAGTGAAGATGGCAATGGAATACTGCTTGAATAATGTTATAAGAAAAGGCTTATACATTGAGAGTGGTCCTACACAGGGACGTATCCAGGATTTTTGAGCAGGGGGGGCTGTTTGTTTACAGAGCCCTGCGAACGGGGGGGGGCTCAGCCCCCCCCCTAAAATTTTGCCTACAAAGGGAGGTAATGGCGCCATGGCGCTGGCGCCATCCGTAGGCGTCACGCCATGGCGACATTGGCACTGGCACTAGAGCCAGAAAGCACTGTATATGTATGGAAATGCACTACATATAGAGTGACGGGCACACGATTGAGTGAAATTTCATGGATTTGAGTGTATGGGGACCGATCTGCTGATATTTCTGTGTGCGCGACAAATGCGCGCTTGCGCGCAAAAATTTTTAAGCGGCACCTTGAGATTTGGTACCGAAAATTGCATTTTCCCGGTATTTTTCCGGTCTCACCCGGGAAGGGGGGGGGGGCTGCAGCCCCCCCTCCGCCCCCCCCTGGATACGTCCTTGGTCCTACACACAGTGGAGGTGTGTGGAACAACATTGGCTGGATATTACATACCAATAAGGTTCAAACAATACCGCGGTTCTGGTACCTGGTTCGGCAAATCCCAGTCCCGGTCCGGACCCCCCAGTCCCGGTCCCGGTCCCGGTCCCGACAATTGAAAAAAGCCAGTCCCGGTCCCGGTCCCGGTCCCGACCCCCCAGTCCCGGTCCCGGTCCCGGTCCCGACATTCGAAAATTTCTGGTCCCGGTCCCGGTCCCGGTCCGAAAAACTGGTCCCGTTTGAACCCTAATTCAAAGTCGGAATTAAAAAAACAGGGGTAGAATTAAAAATCATCCGAACCGACCCAAATTTCAGCAGTTTTTCTGTCTTGTCTTCAATAAAATCGTCTGAACCGACTTTAGAATTCCGCACGGATGTAAATACAAAACGTTCAAACCGCCTTGCCAATTTAGAGTGTGCGGTGAGCCATTGGCATCGGGATTGTTTTTTATTTTTGGGATTATGGTCATTCACAACCGCCGGGTAAATATATACTAAGTACCTACATGCGCTCCGAGTATACATGCGCAGAACACCTCAGTCGTTAGCAACACCCAATCACTCAGTACAATAACAATAAGCAAAAAACACAATCCAACCAGTATGAGAGCAAGAATAACCAGAGCAGCCTGGAATCCAGCCAACTGGCACAGTGCCAAAACACGGCACTGCCACCCATCTGCATCCAGCGGCTGCGAGAGAAAATGATCACATAAAACTAGGGTTCAAACGGGATTGACTTTTCGGGATCGGGATTGGTTTTTTGAGATTTCGGGATCGGGATCGGAATTGACCTTTCGGGATCGGGATTAGCGTTTTGTCGGGATAGGGATTTAGGCCTAAAAAATTGGTTTTCAGGTTTTTTTCCTGACATTTCACAAAATGACCCAAAACAGCAATGGATGCCGGAAACGTTGGATTAAATTGTCATCCAAAACAATGCTATAGATTCATTTAGATAATGCGCAATGGGCTGCCTGGCATTGTCATTCACACCACTGTCTACCATATTTATATGCATGTGTATGTATTAACTAGGGTGTCACATTTCCATTTTCCGTTTTCCGTTTCCGCAGGCAATTTTTTTCCGTTTTCCGTTCCGTTTTCCAGCAAGTGCAAAAAATTATCTGTTTCCGTTTTCTGGCAAGTGCAAGTGAAAAACTATAAAGGGTATGATAATTAGCGATTTTGTGCAAAATTTTGGGGCAAAAATTCTTTTAAATCGCAGCAGATAGATAGATAGCTGACCGATTTAGAGGGGGGTTAGGGAAAAGTAGCCCAAAATTTTTCCTCTGGGATAGATAGATAGCTGAGCGGGCCTCCGGGATAGATAGATAGCTGAGCGGGCCTCCGGGATAGATAGATAGCTGAGCGGGCCTCCGGGATAGATAGATAGCTGGCGGATTTGGGGGGAGGGGTAACCCCCCATACTTAACCCCTGTGCATGTGTATTTACCTTAAACTATGGTAATGGGCACTGTATCGAGTCCATTTGTAGTGGTGTCCATGCCCATGGAACAGAGATATAGAGTGCAAATCAGGGGTCTCCTAGGGAGGGGGCTGGGGGGGCTGCCCCCCCCCCCCAAATCCGCCAGCTATCTCACTATCCCTGAGGCCGCTCAGCTATCTATCTATCCCGAGGCAAAATTTTTGGCTACTACCCACAAGGACCCCCCCAAATCGCTCAGCTATCTATCTATCTGGAGTGGTTTTTGAGAAATTTTGCCCCAATTTTCGCTAAAAATCACCAATTTTCGCACCTCTTTATAGTTTTTCACCTTCAAAATCGTGCTCTCCGGCTATATGCATGGTTATATGCCTGTTTTTAGCCATTTTAAACCTACTTTTGGCCACTTTTAGCGATTATTAGCGATTTTTCCCCTTTCAGCCTTCTATGCACTGAAAAAAGCATATATATTTTGCCTCCGGGAGCCCCCCCAGAAATTTTTTTCAGCTATCTATCCCTCCGGAGGAGCGATTTTCTACCTATCCAGCCCACACGAGGGCCAAAATCTTGGAGACCCCTGGCGCAAATATTCACACAAATACATAACACAAAAATACAGGATCCAGTAAACCAACCAATATGAACAAAGGATGCGTCAAGGCCTATCAGCCTCAAGCCAACTGGTACAGAGCCAAAACACGGCACCATTACCTATCCGCACCCGCCGGCTGTGAGAGGAAATGCACAAATGACAAAATTCACCACTACTACGGATGGCCAAAACATGTTTTTTAACGACCCTGTTTTAAAAAACAACAACATTTTTTTAATAATTAAAAACGGGTTTTTTAAAGCTTTGTTTTTTTAAATTTTAAACGTTTTTTTCAAAGCTCCCAGATATGGCATTGTGTCAACATATATAGGTAATATAAGACAAGTGGCAATACTCTGTGACAAGGACGTAGCCAGGGGGTCGGACAAGAAAATATGCCCGAAATGGCGCTTCCGTAAAGCGATTTTGTCGCCAGTTGAGAAAAATTTTGTGCGCACGCGCGCATTTCGGCGCCGCACAGAGCACAGTATATTTTAGTTATACCTGTGTTTGTATATCGTCTTATAGTCAAATGTTTGTGACTTCAAGTGAAATTTGGCACGGAATAGTGATCAAACAAGGTTATAAAAGGAGGTTGTTACTTTGGGAGTGATGTTACACACTGTGGAGGTACGTGGAAGCACATTACCTGAAAATTATATACTACAGCAACATATGACGGCTTATTAACCCATGCTAGCACATAGAAATGGTTGCTTTGATAATAAAAATGCCATAAAACCAAGCAAAACAAACCACCAATGTCAATTTGTGTGTGAAATTGCGCACTTGCATGCAACAATTTTGCAAAATACCTAGTGCTTAGTACTAAAAATTTCGGCCTGTTAAAAAAACGCTTTGAACATCGTGTTTAAAAAAAACGTGTTTTTTTAACGTTTAAAAAAACATCGGCCAACCCTAGTTACGAGTCAACATATGAAGGGTGTGCTTCTAAAAGTGCCGATCTATGAAAAATCGATTTAGAGATAAACGCTTTTAAAAGTTCAGAGTATTCAATTCCCATATTCGCTTTCAAAGAGAACCATACAAACTAAAAACTGACTAACAAAACTATAAAAAATGCCAAAACAACAAAACAACCAACATGACGGAGTATAAATATAATCCAACATGCACTGCGACAGATTGTAATCCAGTGAATTGGCATAGTGCCAAAACACAGCACTGCTGCCCATCCGCACCCACCGGCTGCGAGAGAAAATGAACACTTGGAGCATTTTCAATGGCGTTGTGGAGTTATGCTCCTATGTGAGCTTGGCTTTTTTCGCGTGATGACCGCCGCGCGCATCACAGAATCGCGCGTCTCATCGGTGCGTGCAGAAAAATGTGGCTTTTGCCCATGTTATGCAACATTCTGTGTATGCGTGTGAAATGGAACCGTTGCGGTTGCATAACAAGCGTGGTTAAAGTTTGTAGTGAATGTACTTTTGAATAGGCACTGTCAATGGATCTAAAATTTTGATAAATTCATATTCAAAGTTGGCTAAAATCGACAACCGAGATAGCATATTTTGAAAAACATGGAAAATTGACATGTACATACAAATATAGAACGAACAAATTGAGCGGTCTTATTTAGAAATTAATCATAAAATATATCTAAATCTAGTAGTCTGATCTGATTTAACAGCTGATATGCATTATGCAAGCATAACAGTTCACTTTACACGCATACGCAGAATGTTTCATAACACAGGCACGCGATATTTTTTACACACGCCTTTGACCCCTAAAACATCCAATATGGCGAAAAACCTATAACTGGACTCGAGTGCACAAACAGACGCCCCAATCTATAGGAGCATAACTCCACTCAACCTTTTCAATTATGATGACATCGAAAATCATATTAAGAAACATTAAATACTAAATATAAAATGAAATTTTATGCTAAATTCATCAAAAAATATGATTTTCATGCAGATTGTATGGATTTCAACTTGAAGAAATGTTTATCTACATAGATAGTATAAATTAAAACAAAAATTTATAATCGAGTTTATTAATGCTTCTTTCGATTTTTTACTTTCCTCGCAACTCCTTACTTATTACTTAAAGATCTTTAGTCTTTTTACTTCTACAGTTGCGGTAGATCAGTAGCAATTTACATGCATAAAACTGCATTTACTCAGGAACAACGAAATCTAAATAAATGCAAAACTGTGGGTGAAGGTTTAGTAACATTATAGGCACAGCGCCAAAATACATGGCACGATGCTTACCGTAATCCATTCATTGCCTGAAAAGTAGGATGGCTGTTTATAACAAATCACTTCAAGAATGATGCTTATCAAGGATGGCACTCATTTCGTGAAGCGATTATATCTACTTTGAAAACCAAGTTTTTCGGATGAGCTTCAAATCAGACTTTTTAGAAAGCTCAAGCCAAAACCGCAATACGAGGGATACTCGGCGGACCGCAAAGTATGTGCAGAATCCTACCATAATTTAATGAATAAAATCTTGTGATAAACAACTTAATAAATTATTCCATAGTAACAACGAAATATTATGATGAAAAAACTACAATTTTTGGTTCATTATTCCAATGGGTTATGGTAGGTTTCTATACTAAGTGTGATGTCTGCCGAGTATACCTAAGGCTAGGGTTGGGAATTTCAAAATTTTCGAATTCGGGTGTCGGTTCCTAAAAATTTCGGGTCGGGTATCGGATATCGGTTCCAAAAATTTTGCGGGTATCAGGTTCGGGTCGGGTTCCCAACCTTACCTAAAGCAAAAAAACATTCCCACAAAAAAGGCAATTTCCACGCGCAACAGCAACAATTTTTTGGTGCGAAAGCATAATTTCTCCATACAAGTGGAACAAAGTGAATAAACAAACATGACACGTAGCGAAACGGGTTCCGAGGCGAAAATATTGCCAGTCGCTGGTAAAATAGTTTGAACAATTTCAAACGGCAACGATATCAGAACTGTAAATGGAAATTAGTACGTAGCAGTGTGAATATATAGATAAAATATTCAACTAACGTTTCATTTAGTTTTTCCACCACTGTTTGACCGTTCACGGTGCCAGTGGCCAAACTTTCAAAATTTTCTTTTTATGGGAACCATACCGTATTAACACTTGGCTACCGGCCAAAAATTTATGTTGGCAGTAGGCCAAAATTTCGAAATGACCGTAAATACATGGCCGTTGACGATGACAAACAGGCGCGGCGTGCTCTAAGCTCGCGCCTATGGCACGCCGATACTCACCTGCTTCGGTATCACAAAGTTTGGCCAATTTTTTCCATTCATTTCATTAGGGAACATCTGGTCGCTTTATTCCTTAATTCAGGTGCCATTTGCGACAATTATCGTCGCTTAATTGCATTCAGGTGAAATTTGCTACAATTCTGGTCGCTTAGTTGCACTCAGGCACCATTTGTGACCAGTTCCGGTCACTTAATTGCATTTAGCGGCCACTGGCAGTGGCGAGGGCGAAAATGCTGCGTCTTTCACTTTCCTTTGGACAATACGTAACTAGAAAATTGGACAAAAGCCAAGTGTTAATAAGTATATTTTTTGTACAGCGGCTGTCATGCCGTATGATGTCTTGGGAACTTGCCAACGGATTTGGATACAGCCAAAATAAATTGAAATAGATAGAATTCCGAATTTGTCAGTAATGCATTTATTGGATCGAGTCTCGAGTGACGTATGATGTCTTGGCTTGCTGCCAATTTCCCGGGCGGCGTATTATAAAAGACGCCGGATGGCTGTATGCGACAACGATGATGGCCGCAGAATGCAATTAAGTGACCAGAAATGGTCGCTAATAGTTGGGAGAGGAAACATCCTGCACACTAGTTGACACATCTGTGTCAACTGGTCTGTGTCAACTCAGATTTCGGCTTCGCATATCGCAGAGTGATCTCCAAATGCACATGTGGTAATGTTTACTTTTCAACGTTGCCGCATTTGGAGCATCTGCGACATGCGAAGCCGAAATCTGAGTTGACAACTTGTGTCGTCAGCACGCGCGTGGAGCACGTCCATAGGGGATTTTTGGGGTACCATTTTAGGGGGGGGGTCCGCCAAAGTTTGCATGGTTATAACTCAGCAACCACTTGGCGAAATTTGTCGAAAATGTAACATAATGAGGTTTCATGTGGGGGCTGTATTGAAAATCGAATTCGACTTTCTACGAACCCCCTGACCCGCGACAGGGGGTGTTTGAAAAAAGTAAATTGTTCAGGGTTTTTTCACTGTCGCCTCGAACATGCGAACTTTGCAGCGCTATAACTCTGCCATTCTTGACCGATTTTGATTGTTTAAACCATAAAATGACCGAGAACACCAGCAGATCCCATTGTAAGGGTATAGGCGCACTGAACAAGGCAAACACCCTAAATTTTCATTTTATTTATTTTTCCCAACACTAGTTCACAAACACTATCTATAAGTAGCAAATATAGGATAGGAATTTCTTAATTATAATTGACGTCATTACTATTACACAAATAGGTAGACTTTTGTCGCCAACTAGGAGATAGTCTCATTATATTTAGTATTTAGAGACGCTTTTTCGCTCCACATGATTGAGTGTTATGGCATTTTGAAGATGTGCGCACCCACAGAACCTTTGTAATCACCAGCAGTATACTCGGCAATACTGCATGTGAATAGGTTTTTACTTAATTGCGCCGACTACCAGAAAACGGCAGTCACTTGGAGTTTTGCTTTTGGAATAAGAAATACATCGATGAGATAAAAAGGTAATTACCAAAAAGACCAGGCCTGTAGATGGAAGTGAAGCTGCAAAGGACTCACAACCTGGACATTTGAGCCACCGCTCATGATGTCCGAAATGTCACTTCTCACATCCAATTTGACTGCCTTTCTTTGGTGGATTCATTCATGATTTGCTACATAAAATTGTTGGTTCTTTAAACAATTTCGACTCAGTAATACAACTTAACTTAACAACTAATCATAAATACCAGAAGTAATTAAAATACCGCAGTCAAAACTTTATAATTATACCTAATTAAACCATCAAATTTAAATCTCTTTTCCAGAATAGACTAGGGTTGGGAAGTTGGCACTTCTACCCTAGGTTGGTACTTTAAATTATGGCTCCCTCGATTAACACCTCGTTCCACAACCGTTGGAACCCCATTTCTCTGTAGTATTAAAGTCCAAAAATGATATATTTTCCATTGTAATTTCTGGCAATGCAAAATCGTAATGGCTACAATACAGGTAAGTAAAGACAGAGAAAATAAAAACTGCTCAAACAAAAGGTAATTGAAGGTATGTCTCCCTTTAGTTTGCAGTCCAATTGTATACTTTACAAAATTCTGTTTTTCGTAAAAACACTTTTGCTCATATACTTAATTGAATTAATTAATCAAGTCAAACAAAAAATTAAGTAAACAACACTTGTTCAATGACAAAAAAATAAAATAAAAAAAAAACAGTAATTAATAAATAGAAGCTTCCTAGAATCGTTATTTCCTGTCTCAAACCTTGGAAGGATGAGGACCAGTGCCTGATCAACACCAGTCATCGACCTACTAAATATGATGCCAGGAAAGAGGTGAGTGGAACTTTTCATTCTGAATTCCGATTTAGATATTTAGGCATGTTTACACAAATGTAGAACCATTTTATTTCCGCATAGTGAATGAATATTGCATGCACACTTTAGAGTAAAACGGTTTTATTTCACACACTGTTCATGCAACTGAAAACTTGTTTTTACTTGTAGTAAAATTTATTATGTATTTACATTGATGCTGAAAAATCGTATTTTGCGCGCAACATTTAACCGCGAGTAAGAAATTCTAACATTGTATTTATAACTAATTAGTGATAGAAATGTCTGGTGGGAAGTCACTAGACAGCACCGGACAGCACAATGCTAACATTCAGCAAACAGGGCTGTGATACCCAAGGTAATGGGGTGTGCCTATTACAGCCTCATGTTGGAGTGCACACCTGCAATCCCAATGTCCCTAGGTTGCAGAATTTGCCTGCATGCATCACCCAGCGCTAGTGGCAGATGCACTGCCAGGGCCCCATTGATGAAGCTGTCCCCCCCATGCCGCCGACATGGAAGAGGCGTGTACCACAGTCCAACAACAAGTGCATCCGCTGTGGTTGACACCTGCTCAAACCGTTGTGCCGCGAACCGTTGATGGTGTATGTAAAATGCCCACACCCAGGATGGGTTCCTGTGGCCACCTGACAGCAGGTCAGCAGGAGGGTCAGGAATTACGGCCATTCCTAACTGCTGTCTAGTTGATGTAGTGTGTTGGGACTAACACTGCAAAGTTGTTGCTTTTTGTATGAATGCCAAGCATGGCAAAGATATGACAGTTAACGCGTTTTTCTAATTCAATTTACTTTACATTAACGTGCTGCATAACACAAATGCTTTAGAATTACAAAATATACATGTAACTAGCAAATCACTAATTACTAAACAAGAGAAATCATGCCACTGCATGGTGCCTCAAACTGGAAAATTCTCAAATACAAAAATGTCCTTTACATGTTACAAAATGTAAATAACCAAACACAGGGTGAGATAGATGAAAAGTGAGATTGCCAAGCTTTAAATGCACTTATTTACAATTTACACCCAACTTAAACCCACAAAATCATGCCCAACATGACCACCAGCGCCAACGTGAAGTGCACTTTCACGATCTGGCCGGAATTGCACAGGTCACCAGTGCAATAGCAATGGTGCTGAAAAATGCCAGACTCCCACTCGCGAGTCTCACAGGTATCCTCCAGCGGCATGGCGCCAAAACCGCAGGTCTTCTGGGTGGACAGCGCGGCTGAAAGATGGAAATACACAGTAGAAATGCCACAGGAAATGGTAAGTGACAAATGAAACCCACTGCCCAGCATGGTGTCAATCTTGATGCAGTAGTGCCCAGTGCACTGGCCGCAGGGCAAGCTGTCTGGATGCTGGCGCCAATCGGGCATCACCACACAGTCATGGCAGGTGGATGCTGAAAATGCACATGTTCCCACTAAATACTGACTTACTTTGCACTGACGACACCCACTAGAAAAATGACACTAACCAGTAGCAAATGGCCAGGGTAAATACCCATACAGCCCCATCAACAGCGCCCCACCAGCCACCAGCAACACCAGCCCCAAGATGACAGAAACCCCAGCCAGGGACCGAAACGACCAGCTGGACTTGTGTCTGGAGTGCCACTGCCAACCTCCAGTCGTTTTCCGGTGGCGGGAAGCATCAGCAGAAAGGCCAGGGATGAGGGGCAGGCGGCCAGCCATGTTGCAGAACTGATAACCAGGCATCAAGGTAACTTCTCACAAAAAAAACTGATAAAATTGCAGTAAGACTGTATGTGTCAGTCAGGTGTCTACCAAATTCATAGTATTTATACACTCATTTATTTGACATTTGCAATTTATTTTAACTAACCCAATAAACATTCAAGACTAGCAATCACTTAGACAAAATTTCACACATTTTACACTTCACATTTTACTTTTCACTAACAGTCAAATTACAAATCGCTTTTAAGACAAAATTAATACATTTTACACTTTGCCACTCAATCTTTTCCGCTTTAAATTCTAAACCAAACAATTAAAAACACAGGCTATTTTACACATTTTACTAAAATCGAAATCACTTCACATAAACATATTACATTTTACCACAGAACTCTAGCTTCACTAAACCTGTTACCAAAGAAATAAACCTAACTCTACTCCCAACTTCAATGCCCTGAACTTTTACAATTTACAAAAACACATTTTACACAGTTTACTCCAAATCACTCCATACTCTCTCACACTTCGGACACCAAGACCCCGCGGTCGACCAAGTAGGCAGGTGAAGAGCTGAAAATAAAATCGAACAGGTCCTGTGCCAGGATGGTGGGGGACACAGCCCTCTCAGTAGTCAACCTACAAAAGGAAAGGAAGACTACACCCAGGTATGCCATTTCTACAGCAAATGGTGAACCAGGTAAATTTACAAAACACATAACCTACACAACCCACTGTCAACCAAACCACACAAACCAATAACAAGAACTAACTAAAAAAAATCCCAAAACACTGTACCACACCACTCACCTGGGCCCAACGCCCAACTCGACCAACTCGCTGGATCCAGTCCCAGGTGCCACCGCAGTTGGCAGGTTGCCAACAGTCACCGCAGTTGAAGGCCTAGAACAGTGGTAAGTCATGGAAAGATTGAGTATTAACCAGTGAATACCCCAGGTAAACTCCAGGTAAACTCAATTTCAAAAATCACACTTTAAAACTCAAGTAACAAACAAAATACTCAAATCCCGAAATCCAACCAACTCGGTTTTCTGCCAGGTGGTAGTGGACAAAGGCCTGGAAGTGGACACCACTGGGCCGAAATCCTGTAAAAAAGAGGGGTAAAAACTGTCAAATATTTCTTTGCATTTCCATTTCCAAGAAAATATTTACCACCCCCCACAAATTCAATTTACTTTCTCAAAATAACCTTTTTTTTACCAGTAAAATTCACATTCCAACCCCAATTTTACATCAAAAACACCCCATACTCACTTCATGACACATGGTAATCTTCCCAAAGCGATTCAGCTCAAACAGGGGTGGACAATGGTCACCATGCCAGAGCACCAGGAATGGACCACCAGGGATGTGGCGCGCCCAGGGGACTTTGGCAGCCTGCTGCAACTGCTTGTGAGTGCCATTACACCTTAGGACCAAATCAGCCCGGTCCAAACTGCACAGGCCGCCCAGAAAACCCGACCCAGCCAGATGGATACTGCACAGCAGAACCTGGATATGGAATTGGATACAAGATAAGTTTCAGCATGGGGGGGCGATTTTTAAATATGAACAGTTTTAGGAAACTAGGTAATCTTGAAATAAATGTATTCGATTTCTATTTAGATATTTTGATTCTTGAAGAAATCTACACATTTTACAGACATTTTACATTTTATAAGTTCTCAAAAGTATTCTCAAAACAATTTCAAACTTTTAAACTCACCAAAACGACTTTCAAAATCATCTCAAAATCATTCAACTTTCAGAAATTTATCAAATTTAACACAGTCAATGAAGCATTTACAAAGCTCCAATTTCATTAAACTGTTACACATTTAGCAAGGACATTCTTATCGAAGTCAATAATGTGATTCACCCATAATAAGCACAGATTTGTCTACACATTTTACAGTGCCTTAAGTATTCACATCTGTTTATTTCACACTTTATTTGCGATAAGAAATGCAGCTTCAACCCAGTCAAATAGATTGACAAGATTCTAAAAGTTGGGACCCCCCATCTTAAACATATCTGTAGCATATTTCCCAAATTTGAAGCCAGCTTATCTGGCACCACATTCTAACAAATTTGAACTGTGTAAATAAGGAATGCTTGAATTAACCCCCCATAAATAAAATTCAACTAAAATTGGGTAAATTCCAAACGATATTTTAAACGCGAACTTTTAGCGGAACTTTAACGCAACTCGCACTTTTCTAAAAAACTGACAAAACGTTAGAACTTCAATTAACGATAACTTTAGAACCATAAGTCCTATGGGGACACTTAACCACTCATTTTAAACCTAAAAACCCAAGGGATAATTCTATCAGATCACCTTGATCCTCAGGGTCCCAAAAAAAAATCGCGAGAGGGGAGGTGTACACCCTTTTTTGAGACCCACAAAACAAACTCGAAAGAAAAGGGAACTAACCAGTATGCAACCAACGATCCAGACAGTCCCAAAGCTTTCAACAAACAAAAAAACTTAGAATAATGCCAATTTAGGTTGAGTTTTGAACAAACCAAATTCAAATTTGGGGGTTTAATTGATTAGAAAAGATGAAGAAAAGGAGTTCTGACCAATTACTAACAAAAGCATGGAGGCTTTTGCCTGTAAGGCACTACTCAACCAGTCAGCCACGACCGTGAACAAGCACTTTGAACTTACTGGAAGAGGATACCAGGCGCACTCCCAATGCTAGAATTTTGGAACAAGTCAGGACACCAATTCCTTTCATTTTGTAAAGTTCTAATGACGCAAATTGACAGACTAAAATGTTTTGATAAAACCCCTCAAAATTGATTTAGCTATTCTCACACACTTAAATAACAAAGGTAGGCATTAAACTTTAGTTTGTTGGTTCACTTTTGACTTCTGACTGGAAAAGAAAACCAACCCTCCTTCAACTTTCCATCCTGCTCAAGCAACAAATCAACAAATAAATACAAAGGTGTAGATATGCATGTGTCAACTTTTTCAGTTGACATACATATAAAATGCAGGTAGATACAAATAATTCTTGTTATTTCAATGCAGAACCACAAGAGAAACAGAAATCACAAAAATCGTCCAGCAGGGCCAAGCAATGGAATCCAGTCCAATCCAGAAAACAGGAGTTTGAGCCAGAGAGCCTGAACAACCAGTGTCCAAGGATCTGTGAGTGGGTTAAAATTGTGAAGGGATAAGCAAAAACCAAAATATTCCCGGGGAAAAGACTATTTTTCTCAAAATCGGCCAAACTTGGCAGAGTGCCAAAGGCACTAAAACAAACAAAAACATAAGTAAAAACCACCCGAAATTAAACACCTTACACCCACAAACCTGTTGTGTTTGCTTCAGCACCTTTTGGGATCCAAAATTTTCCAACCATTTTTCACTGGGCAGAGAACAATCTGCGCGGAAACAAATATTTTCAAAAATATTTAAAGTAGTAAAAGTGGTTAGGGCAGCACTCAAACACACCATAAACACCTCGAACACCCAAGGCAAACAAAGAAGGCCCCATGTGGAACAGTTTCCAAGATTTCAGAAACAAGTGAGTTCTGGCTTGACCGGGGATTATTTTTCTTTTTGGGAGAAAATCAAGTTTTGGATACATCCTGACAAAACATGTTAAACCACTTTTTATGGTTTAAATAGGATACTACACTACAATTAAACATCCAGTGATGTAAAATATTCAATAAATTTAACTCAACTCTAACTTTTTCTCAAAATTCAAAAATTCCAAATTTTCTCAAAAAACCTTCAAATCTAGAACTTCGGGATTGGGATTTTTCACTTCAATTTTTATTCTGGTTTAGGTGACTTTTTTAAATTTATTTTTTTGATTTGATTTCTATATTTTTTTTATATATTTTCTCATTTTGTATTTTTGTTTTGTTGCATTTTGGATTGATTTCCTTTGGTATTTTGGTCTCAAAACTTCCCCCCTCAACCACTTTTCACCCAGATTGCACCCAGACCCAAGTTGGTTTGTCCACTCATTTAGAGACCTTTTCAATTTAACTTGATTTATTGTTCCTCTATTTGCTTGCCTACACCCTCACCCTGCATGCTTACTCTCCTAGGTATTTTATTCCCCCTTATGTCCAATTTTGTACATTTTTTTCCCTACATTATACCCTGGGGCATGGTATTTCCCTTGGGGGAGGGGGATGCGATGGAGTGCTATAGATTGCTATAAGCACATTAGGATGCGATGGAGTGCTATAGATTGCTATAAGCACATTAGGTAATAAAATTTCCAAACTGGCCTAGGTATAATTTTCCCAAATTTCACAACTTTTATGCTTGCTTAGGACTTGGCACATCATTTTTATTTAAATTCAATGCCAATTTGCGCTCACATAGGAACACATTCTCATAAATTTAGGTAATTTAGGACAAATTTCATCACATTTTGCACTCACCTAACAGTAAAATTTCAACAAATTTTATATTTGCGCTAGCATGCATTTATATTAGTAAGGCTTGCAACATTTTAATATTATTATTTTTATAAATTGACCTTTTTCATACAAAATATTCACATTTTAGGCACTAAAATATCTAAAAATCACCTATTTCAAATCAACAATTTCCTAATTTTTCAAATTTCCTGTACTTCAACAACAAATTTATTACAAATCTGTGGTCACTCCAAGATGTCTTCTGACCCTACAACAAGTTGGTCACAAAAATACAAAACTTGGTATATGTTTTGCAAAGATATCACTTGCTTTTTATGCATAATCGTAATTGCAATCCCAATTATTTATGTTCTATTTAAACTATATAACTTACTGCAAAAACTCCCACATTTTTAATCAATAATACTTAGTGAAATAATTTCAATTTAGCTCGCTTTCCAGTAATCTACTAATATGTATGCAGATTCAGGTAGTGCCCAGAGGGCACTGGCTGTCCAGCAGCCAGGTGCAATGGCACGGGCTGGCACCAACAGCTCACAGGGAGATACTGAGACTGAGGCAGTGAAACTAATCACTCAGGCAAACAGGGACAAGGAGAGACATCTGAAACCACTGCAAGAGTCATACAACTCAATGGTGGTGCTCCTTGAGACACTCCCATTGACAGATTCAATCAGAGAGGAACTGCAAGAAGTGATGGCAGACATGAAAGTAGATGTGCTGCTGAAAGCGCTGGAGGTGAATGGACAAGCAGTCAAGGAAACGGCTGAAGACATTGTCAGGGAAATGCAACAGCAGCCACCAAACCAAGATGGTGATGGCCAGCAGGGCATAACCACTTATGCAGTAACCATGCCAGGGCAAGGCCAGCCAATTGATGTGAGTGATGCCCTGCCCACAGGCAATGGGCAGCAGCAGGCTACCCCAAACTTGGCACGTGAAATTCGCGCCCAAATAATGGCGGAGTTTGAACGGCAACGGGCCAATGTGCCAACTGGTGGCCAAAGGGCACCTGCAGATCCCAGAAAAAATGTTGTGAACACCATGATGTGGAAAATGCGCCTTGGAAACCTGCAACGCAGGGTGAATGTGTTCACAGGCCAGGCAGATCAATCCTGGGCTATTTTTGTGGAGGGTTTTGTCACGCTGTCAAAATCCTTGGCCCTGACTGAAGAGGAAATGTGTGACTTTCTGCCACCATTCCTGACAGGGCCAGCACTGCAGTGCTATGAGGAATTGTCCCCAGCACAGCGCACCAGCTGGCATGAACTGCGCCAAGCCATGGAACGCAGGTTCAATAGCCCTGCAAAAAGAAATTCAATGTTGCGGGAACTGGATGCTGCCAAACAAGGGCATCTACCGATCACTAGGTATGCAGACCATGTGCATCGCATGGTGCGTGCATTGAACCCAAATGCTCCTGCAGAGCAAATTACACAGAAAACTGCAGAAAAGATATTCTGCAGCATGTCAGATGAGCTGATGGCTCTGGCATCACTCCAATCCTTGGAGCCACCAAGTGACTTCCAGTTGCTAATGACTATGCTGGAACGCTTAGAGGAATGTGCGACCAGAATGAGAAGCTCTGGTCTCGGCTGGGCGCCCAGTAACGCGCTGGTAAACAGCTTTGGCACGTACGGGGATGGTGTGAAGCTGGACGAAACACCAGCACACCAATGGCGCTTCCCTGTACCCAGCAATGTGCAACAAGTCAATTTTGCTGGAAGGCTGATGCCACCAAAGCCAGAAACGCCTGCCAGACCAGGAAATAATTACAGGGTCAACAACAATAGGCCTCGGGACCAGCGCTTCGGTTACAAGGAGCGCTCTCCGCGATTTGTGCCAAGGGAAGCACAAAAGGACAAAGCAAAACAGTCCAGTGATGCTGACAAAATGGACAGGCGCCAGAAAGATAAGTATCTGGACAAAGCCACTGACATGAGCTCCGACCTGACCACTAAACACAAAGCCACGAGAATGGTCCAGCAGGTCAGCCATGAGTGTGCCACTGAATTCACTGAGCCAGAATCTGACTCTGAAGTGGATGAATACAACCTGACAGTAGCTAAGAGTGACTTGCCAACAGTACTGGCAGCCCTGAAAGAAACTAATCCAGGATTGAGTCTGGAGGAGATTCCAGATGAAACAGAGTAACATGGGAATCAATCTGGTGATGGGCCATTTGTGACCAATGTCACAAAATGGCAAAATGCTTTCTTTTCTCACACAACTCTACAAAAATTTACAAAATCAACCAGTATGTCTTCATAAAACATATACCAAGTCTAGTATATTTCAATTTTAAATTCTCACAATAGTAAAATACACCCCACAATCAAGCAGACAACCAGCCAGAGACATCAGCAAGTGACACATACAGTGGTGAAACCAGACTGATGTATGATTGGGACTTGGGAGAAAATGGTGAATGGAGAGAAGTACCAGTAGAATCTGACCAGATGGACACAGCAGAAGCAGACAACAATGAACCTGATGGCCCAATGGATATGTTATGCTCCAGTCCAGATGTGCCAACAGGAAATGACCAGTTGAATACAGTGGAAAATGATGAATCAGAAATTCCACTAGAAAGAACAGATCCACCAGACCCAGAACAGTTGCAAGTTGCTGAAGAGCTAATTGAAGGAAAATTGATCATGGCTGGATTTGAGACAGATCTGAGGAGAAGGCAGTTACATCCAAATCCACCAGGCACAAACAAACGACAAATGGCACTCATCCCACATGGAAATCCAACAAGAAATGGTGTCATATATGCCCAAGAAATGATGCAAGATGGAAAGATCCACCCAGAATTGCAAATTGTGCACGCTGATTACATAGCAACAGCAGACCTGCGATACCTGATGCAGAAAATTGCATGGGAACTATTGATTGGCACTGAGGCAACTGTGACAATAGAACATGGCAAATGGGTGCAGCTGCAGATCAAAGTGCCTTTGAGAAGGCTGAAAAGGTGGGCAACATATGTGTCCACCTATTATCTGTCTATTGGCAGGTACGCCACAGGCACAGGATGGAATGGATGTGAAATCCTGATGCTGACAGACATCATTGGCAAAATGAGTATCGATGGAAGAGTAATTCCCATAGTGGATGCCCTGCGCAAAATCAGAGAGTTGGGTGAAGCCCACCAAGTTGGCAAGGGCAGAGTGATCAGAAAGAAGACACAGGAGGTCTGGATCTGTGACAAGACCATTCCAAGAGTGATTGAAGACACATTGCAAAGAAACCAGCCATTGTTTTGGATGCAAGGGATCACAGAAAAAGATCAGATATACCCAAGCGTGAAAGGCATTCAAAAATTATGGCAGACATCAGATTTGGCATCAACAGCACCAATTGAAATTTGGAGGAATAGCAAAACTGTCCCACCAATCAGAGACACCTTTGTGAGATTCCCCACCAGTGCACTGATGCTGCAAGAACAGTTTTTCCTGCCATTCCTGCAGACAACTGAAGGACTCAGGGATTTACAACGCCTAGCATTCTTTGGATATGAACACAATGCTGATGGAAAGGTGTTGTCAACCCAGCAACACCAAGAAGCCAGGATAGAATATATGTACTGGCAGGCCTGGCATTGGGCAGATGAACTAGCTGCCATCAAGTCATTTGAAGAGCAGATGTTGATTTATGAAGCAATGGGTGCATTGTTTGATGAATTCCATCTAGCTAAAATGACTCAAGAGATGAATCAGCCAAGGAACAGAGAAACCCTATGGACAAACAAATTCACCATAATGAGGTCAGAGGATTTCTCATACCTGACATTCAGAACTGAAATTCCAATGGACACCCAGATCCCCTGGACCAGCCGCACGCCAGTGAAAGTAAATTTCAGGCAGCCAAACCTGGAATCATCAGGGACACTGACAGCTGTGGCACCCTGCCAGGATGGCAAGAAACAGCAATTGAGTGTGGCAGTGCTGGCAAAAACTGCCCTTCACTACCTCAAAAAGCACATCAAAATGGACCAAAGTGAAGTTTGCATCAGAACAGACAACAGAATAGATGATGCTCAAGACAAGCAAACATACACATATATAGTGTATGCACTGATGAACCCATGGAAGACAGCGGCAGAGTTGACCATCATGAAAGTGTTGCTGCCAAATCGCTTGAGAGAAATCAACCAAATTGTGGCAACCAACATTGACCAGACACAATATGACTATCCAACAGAAAGACCTGAAGGCATGAATCAAAAACAGTACAAAGTGCTGCAGGCATTGAGAGTGAATGTCAACTGCATCACAGTCAGAGCCCCGGCTGGTGCAGGCAAGTCCAGAGTGGCCATACAGGCCATACAGGAGCACCTGGCAGCTGGCCTCCACAGACACTGGCAAGAACCATATGCCACCAAGGTTCTGATCACAGCCACAGATAATGAGGCAGTGGATCGGTTAGCTGATGACCTGGATGCATGGATCAGGTCAGGCAGTGCCCCATGGTTGCATGCCAGATTGAAGGCAACCTCTCGCAAAATGGAACAGCAGGAACAGGGCCGCAAAGGCAAAATGCCCACAGGGTGCAGGCTGCACAGAGGTGAGGCAGTTCCACCAGAATGGATAGCAGAAATGAAAAAACACAAAGATGAAAAAGAAGAAGAGACTGCCACACTGGACAGAACACTGCACAACCAGTACCAGATTGTCAGTGCAACCACCAGCACGGCATTGAGCAAACTCAGAGAATGCAGATTTTCAATGCTGGTTGTGGACGAGTCCACAAAAATCACCAAACTGCAGCTGTGTGCACTTCTGACTTTGTTGAGCACCAGTGACGACAGGGTCAGCAGGCGCTTCATTGTCCTGCTACTGGGCGATGAATATCAACTTGGCAAGCCAAATTTGGGGCAGACTCCAATCAGAAGAGTGATGGAATCAGTTTTCAATGAAAGTGGCCTGGAGAGAGTGAGCACCATTGTGGGCAGAAGAAGGCGCTTCAGACTGAAGGAAGTGTACCGGGCCTCAGTAGAACATGCAGGCCTGGTGAAATATTTGATTTATAATGGGCACCTGGAGGCACCCATTGAATACCAGACCAGAGCAGAATTCCTGGCAGCCAAGCCACCAGGTTTCCCACTGCTGTTCAAGAGAAGGCCAGATGGCACAAAGCAGTACCTGGCACCCATCTACTGGCTAGATGTGAACACAGAGGATGTGGTTGTACAGACAACTGATGGTCACAAAGTGACCAGACGCTGTGACCGCACCAGGGACCAGTTCGTCACTTTCATGAGCGAATGGTACAAGGCCGCTGGCTGGGATGGTGTGGCTGAGACCAGGATCCTGGCATATTACAAAGAACTGCAGTCTGACCTCCAAGATGGATGTTGCCTGCTGGCCAAGCACCATAGCCAGGAGGGCATGCCAAATCTGGACTACAGAGTGACCACATGTGACATTGCACAAGGGTCTCAAGAATCAGACATCATTCTGGTCCCAGGATGGACAATGAATACCAAATACAACCAATTGACACACCTGACAAACATGATGCGCCTGTGCGTGGCGCTGACAAGACAGAGACGATCCATTGTCATCATCACGGACTTCAAACCAATGTTCACATTGACAAAGACTGCAAGGGGATGGAAGCAACTGTTTGAACAAGTGGCCAGAACTGGAGCATTCATCATGACAAAGGACAGAGTGGCTGAAGCCAAGGCATTGTTGGGCAAGGATGACCTGTCATTGTGTGTGGCTGCGGAGAATCCAATTGACTTTTTCGAATTAAACAACCAAGAAACCGGCCAGTAGGCACAATAGTGTATACACAAAACTGGGAGAAATATTATTCATAAATATTATTTAATACTTTTATATCCTCTCTAATTTCTCCTCAGTTTTGTCCGGCCAAAGATTTAAATTTCTAAGTAATGATCCAATGTGATTCTTAAGAATAGACTTCACTTGATCAAACAATCAAAATAAAAATTTTAATATCTTTACAATTCAAACAAAAATCAACTGAAATCTATTCTTACTATAATTCCTTCATTAGTAACCACTTAAATATTCTTTATATACTGTGATTAGCACATTTAGCTGCACATTTAGCTAGTAGATAATGTTATTTTAGGTATATTTTAGATTTTATCCCATAGATTATATGCCAACTTAATTTAGGAACTTGTAGCTTAAATGGGTATACAATAACTTATTTACTTATTATGTAGACTTAATATAATAAATGTAATAAAATTATAAATCTGTATCACTTAATCATGCTTGTGTAATGGTAACTTTACCAGGACTCGCCATGAGTCTTAAACTTTACAACTGAACATTTTCTATCATCATTTTGTAAATTCAACCAGTCGTCGCAGGCTTCGAAATGGCATCATGTTTCCTGACAACACTAGCGTTCCTGATCAACACTCATTGGGCCCGTGCCATGGACCCAATGGTGTGCCCTGTGGACCAATCACCAACAGTCAGCTATGCGATACCACCAGACATCGACTGCCACTTCTCATCTACGGCAGAGTTTGCAGCACCGCGTCATCTGACATTGAAACTTTATCGCAAAAACACATACCAGCATGTGACAAAAGCATATGTGTGCACAAAGTGGAAAGAAAATCACACAAAGTACACAACATTTTTATATACCTCATATAAAGATGTGACGTACATACCTGTGGAAGTGTCAGCAATAGAATGCAAAAGAATGATCGATTACCAGCAATGCATGAAAGTAAAGGATATGGAAAGAACTGGAAATGGCCAGTACCGAACATGGTACCCAGCACCAGAACTACCAACTCATGGAGCATTCAGATGCTGCAAAACGATCAGCCACATCGTGACACAATGTGCGCTGCAACAGACAACAGTTTACCAGAGATCAGACAGAAAACAAATGTGGTCCACATTAGGAGCTGATGTTTCTAAGTGCCGCTACATTGAAAACCAATGTGCATTGCCAGATCATCAGCTTTTGATGTGGCAAGCCAACACCACTGTGGAATGCCAGTATGAAGCATGGAAAACAGCCCCAGGGATCAGTTTACAAAGACAGTGGATTGCAGAAGGGGGTGCATTGGCATTGACATTCACAAATCCACAAGAAGTAATGGATTGTGGTCAGCAACTTTACATCAGTGACCAAGGTTTCGCAGTAGAAACCGTGGCGACCAATGAAACATCAATTGCATCTCTAACAGGCTTGACCATAATACCTGAAGAAAAAGCCTCGTCAGATGTAGTTGCAGCCCAAGCCACCTTGAGGCAGCTGCATGCTGATCAAGCTCAGAGATTCTACTTTGAGTTTCTGATGGTGAATCACTGCAAAATGATGAAGGCAATCCATGCAGTTACTGTTAGCCAACTGAAAGCTGACCCAACAGAAACGCTGCAAATGATCTTGGATCACCAGCATCTCACTGCCAAAACAACCGGCAATGTGATACATGTCTGGTATTGCAGGCCACTGGCAAATGGTACATACCAAGCACATTCCTATTCAGTTTGCGGCAATGGAAGATGGTCCATTCTTCCTAGACCCAGCAACCCTTATGGTGATCAAATGGACTTTTGAAGTGCCATGTCAAGAAGTTGACAATCAGATATTTCACATTCACAACACCACGGTGAAATATGCTGCGAAAACAGGAGAACTGCATCAAGTTCAAAGCCTGCCAAGGCTCCCCCTGGCATATGTTCATCAACATCAAAATGAAAAGGAGCCAGCAACAAACCAAGCAATTGGCTTGCATCCATACAAACAGCATCCACAATGGGGCATGAAAGCGCATACCAACGATTTGCTGCAGACACATCACGAGTTGCTGACAAACCTTGGTTTGCAACCTGGGAACACAGCAGACAAGAACACCAGAATTGTAGCCCAGAACATGGTGATAACAGGCGCTACAGAGGCCAACTCACACAAGTGGCTGAAAATAGCACTCAGTCTAATTGTCATTCCGATAATGGCAATCTGGTGCTTTATTGCTGTGAAATGCTGTCTACCATTAGCCATAAGAGCAAGACTGACACACAATGCTCTTGACATGGCAATGAGGTTCAGTTACTGGTTATGGCAACAAGTAACCACACTAACAAGGTGCTACCAAGCAGTCCAAAGGTTCCGAAACAGGCACCCGCAACATCAACCAGTGCCAACCACAGCAACTGTGACTGTTGAAACAATGCCAGAAAACGCAGAAGCTGTGACACGGTCAAATCGCCGCCCACGGCCTATTGCCGCTTTTACAAGAGGAAAAACCATCACAATCAATGGCGAAACCATTGAATTGAGGCCTGTAGAAACAATCAACATGATTGCGGCCACAGAGGCTGAAGAGAGTGAGAACATGCCAAGCACCACAATGCTTGTCAACAAGCACCGAATCAATGCCATACTAGATACTGGAGCCCAATGCAGTGTAATTGGGAAAGGTCTAGCAAGCGCATTGGACTTGCTGCCTGAGCCAGAAAAATCCCAGATACATCTGACATCAGTCACAGGCCATGAAATTCCTATTGAAGGGATAACAACTGCTGAAATTCAGTTAATGGGATATCATGGAACTCATTCACTGTTCATTTCAAATGAATTGAGTGACCAAGCCATCATTGGAAATGACATATTGAGGCCTGTTGGGAAATTGACCATCCATTATGACGTGGATAGAACCTGGGCAGAATCATCAGAACAAACTGCCAATGGACAATCTTATGAAAAACACATCAAACAAACCAAATCAGTGAAGCTGGTCAACAAACACAATTTATTGTATGTGGCTACAAGCATTGCGAACACGACTCTGGCAGCATTGCTAGATTCTGGCGCCCAGTGTAGTCTGATTGATGAGAGAATTGTCAATGCACTGGGATTGGGACCAGTGATACCATTAGCAGAAAATGACAAACTGGTATCAATCACTGGTCACTCACTGGTCATCTCAGGAAGAATTTATGTGCGTCTGATCATTGGAGGACGATCTTTGCAACATAAATTCTATGTGGCGCAAAACCTCAATGACGAACTATTGCTGGGAGGTGATTTGCTGCGCCGCTTCAGGCGCCTGACGATCTGTTATGCCACCTGCCGCGTGTGGGTCGGCTCACGGCAAATTGGACTTGGACCAGCAGGTGATTCAATTTCAACAGAAGGACCACCAGCAGCCAGATGGCCAGTTAAGCTGATAAACCAGGAATTTATCAGAAGCAACACCAGAAAGAGAATTTCAGTCATGATTGCTGGGCTAACATCAGGTGACCCACAGCAAAATCTGGTGTTTATACCAAAACCAGCAGAAGAAATTCGCGGATTGTCACTGCCATACCTCAGAGTGCCAGGAGGGCATGACATGCTGTGCATTGATATATACAACATGTCACTGCAACATCGATGCCTACCAAAAGGTGCATGTATTGGTCACATGGAGCTGGCAGGCACAGCAATTCCATTGGCACCACAAATAGTGAGATCCACACATGTGGATACAATCAACAATGTCAATCAAGAATTCAGAAGCCATGTGCAGAAACCACACACAGACAAGAAACCAGATGAAATTGACCTGCAACACCTGACAGGTGACCAGTTGGAAGAACGACTGCAAAAACTGGAGACAGTGTGGGAGTTTGGTGACAAGCTTACTGACAAACAAAAAGAGAAATTGAAGAATCTGTTGAAGCAGTTCCATGACTGTTTTGCACTAGATTATGGAGAATTGACCACAATCACAGGGAATATTTATCACCAAATCAGAACTGGTGAGAAAGGACCAATCCAGCTGCCTCCACAAAGAACACCACCACATTTGAGGGAGGTGGTTGAGGAACAACTGAATTCAATGTTGAGATCAGGCGTGATTGTGAAATCAAATAGCCCATGGCGTGCTGCGATTGTCATGGTCAAGAAAAAGGACAATACACACAGATTATGCCAAGACTTCCGCGAATTGAATCTCATCACAGAAGGAGATGCATTTCCAGCACCAGACCAGGCAGAAATATTTGACCGCATTGCTGAACTGAACCCAAAGTTCTTCAGTAGCCTGGACTGCTTGGGAGCATATTGGCAGCTGCCAATGCACCCTGACGATGCAGAAAAGACGGCATTTGCAGTAGCCAATGGTCAATTGTACCATTTCACCAGAATGCCATTTGGACTCAGTACAGCTCCAGCATCTTATGCAAGAGCAATCACCACCATTTTCGAGCCCATTATCAACAAGAGTGTTCTGGCTTACATGGATGATTTGTTAACTGCATCCCCAACATTTGAAAAGCACCTGCAAGATCTGACAGCAGTGCTGGAACGTGCCAGAATGTACCGCTTGAAATTCAAAGCCAAAAAGTGCATATTTGGAGTTGGAGAATGCATATTTCTCGGCTTCAAATTGTCAGGAGATGGACTTGAGCAAGATGAAAGCAAAACAAAGACCATTGAAAATTTCCCACTGCCACAAAATCGCACTGGCGTCAAGTCATTCCTCGGAATGTGCGGATTTTACAGGCGATTCATAAAGAACTATTCAATAATCGCAAAGCCATTGGTAGAACTGACAAAGGAAAGTGTTGAATTTGAATGGACAGAAGAGAGATTGAATGCATTTGAAGCACTCAAGAAAGCCATGGTGACAGCTCCTGTGCTGGCTTTTTACAGGCCAGAACTGGAACTGATTATATCAGTTGATGCAGCCTGCCCACCAGTACATGGGTATGGTGCAGTACTAGAACAGCGCCAACCTGAAACAGGAGAAATCAGACCAATTGCCTTTGCATCAACACAAGTTGCTGACAACCGCAATGACTTTCATGCAATGATCAGAGAAGCAGAAGCATTGGCGTGGATTTTGGAAAAGTACAAACATTATTGCATGGGCAGGAAAGTGACAGTGTACACTGATAGCAGGGCACTAGCGTATTTGATGCACGCAAAAGGCCATAGTCAGTATATCACAAGGATCTGTCTGACATTGGCAGGATATGATCTGGATGTGAAACACAGACCAGGGAAAACCAATGTGGTAGCCGATGCTCTGTCTAGAGCTCCCACGGGGCGAGATAGCGAATTACTGACAAAAATTGACAATCCACCAATGGAGATTGAGTTGGATGACAGCAAAATTCCAAAGCCAAGACCATGGTGGAAGAAACTGCCACCATACGTTCCCAAGGAAGAAATTCCTGATCCATACAAAGGACCCAGAAAAACTACAAATACAGAGCCAGAAGTGGCGCCAATCAGAGTCATGGCAGTGCTGCGTTCACCACAAGACAGTGGAGAATGCACACCAGCTCAGTTGAACAACTGGCGAGACAGGCTGTCATCAGCCCAGAAACATGACCAAGAGACACAACGAATTATCCATCAGATGGAACAAGGCGAAAAACCGTGTTTTGGGCCACATTTTGCCTACCCAGATTTGCTGGCTTATGTGCGCAACCCAACTCACCCAGCTGAAAAAGCCAAACGTACGCGTGTGTTTGTGCCAAAAACATTGCGTATGCAAATGATGGCAGAACATCACGACACAGTGGTCGGCGGGCACTTGAATGCGCGTAAGGTACTGTCACTAATGGCACAGCACCTGTACTGGCCTGAGATGCAACGAGATGTGTACAATTACATCAAAACATGTACACACTGTCAAACACGCAACTGCCCTGTCCCAAAGACACGATTGCCTATGCCCGAGACACAGCCAAGACTTCAGCCTTTTGAGTGGATCCACATTGACCATTTAGAACTGCCAACCAGTTATTCTGGCCACAGCTATGTATTTCTGGTGGTTGACAGGTGCTCGCGTTGGGCAGATGGCTGGGCAGTTGAAAGAACTGATGCAAAGACAACAGCCCAGATGCTTGTAGAAAACTGGATTTGCAAGTATGGTGCGCCAGCATATATGACATCAGATTGCCACGCCTCATTCACAGGTGAAATATTCACAGAAGTCACAAAGCTGTTCCAAATTCGGAAAATCACAACAGCCCCATTTCACCCGCAAAGCAATGGCATTGTGGAAAGAGCCAACCGCAGTTTGCTAGGGCTCTTGGCAGCGTGCATGCGTGATCTAGATCACCATGACTGGCCCACCTGGTTGCCTTTTGCACTGATGGCAAACAGAATGGCAGTACACTCAGCCACTGGAGTGTCTCCATATATGTGCGTGTTTGGACAATTGCCAAGAACAGCACTGGCTGCAGATTTGAAGCCAAAACAGTTTGAGACTATGATGCAATACCCCACATACATGCATACATTGCTGGTGAATATGCGCCGCATATGGGCTTATACAAATGCCAAGAACCAGGAACAAAATGACACCAACAAGGCAATCCATGACAAGAAGTGCGCAGATACGCAGAAAATCCATTTGGGTTGCCTGGTGCTCAAGAAGTCATTTACGATTCCCAAAGACCAAACTGGAAAAACAAGAGATGTGTGGGTTGGGCCGTACATGGTCACGAAACTCACAGGAGATCCACCAAAAACTGTGTATCTCCAGAAATGGAATGAACCGGATTCACCCAGTATCAAGTTTCCAATGATGCTGGTCAAAATGTGGCATCCACGGGAAGACGTCTTTCCAACATTTGGACATGGGGACCCAGCAGTACAGCAAGAGGAACAAGTACCCCAGCAACCTGACCAAATGGCTGGCGCTGTGGCACCACCAAATGATGTCAGTCAGGATGCCATGAAAACAAATGAAAATGCAAGAAAACAGGCAGATCCAAGTGTGCCATCACAACCAAAGCCATTCATGATGACTGGTGGACTTGAGTCATCTGCATCTGAAGATGAAGAATTGCCAGTACTGACCAAATATCCAACTGGCCAACCAAGGGCAATGCGCTACAATCTGCGATTGAACCCCAAAAAGAAAGTGATCGGAATGATCAGAGCCAACAAAAGGCCAGAAAATGATGAAATTGGTGCATTGTACAGTGAATTGCTGGGCCATACTGCATCAAAATGGAAGGCCACACCACTGCCAAGTGGAGGGTCTATGGAGTATGAAACAGAAATCCATGAAACACAGGAAACAGCAAATGAACTACAGCCACGACAGAGGACAATGGGACTGGTGCCCACAACATGTCCAGTTGTGACACCAAACAGACCACAGCAGCTGGCAGTACGGGCATCGACAACATTTGCAGTGTGCACCAACCACTTCAACAACACATTGCAAATCAAGCCGAGGCGCCCCATGGTACTGGTGCCACAAGGAAAACAAGTGATCACCACTGAAATTGAGGTTTCAGTGCCACCAGGCATGGCAATTCGAGTGATCAATGGAAAAGATGATGTGCATTTTAAAATTTTAGAACATACTTATACAACCGGACAACATGTAGTCAACATTTGGTACTTGATAGACACTCGCAAAGAATTTAGCAATCAAGATACAGTAGCATGCTTACAGGCCCATCAAACCTTGAAGATTAGCACCAATTAGCATTATCCCATTATTCTTAGATCATACTCGCTTATTGCTTCATTGGCTTGTTAGTTCTCTTGTATTTTGGTAATTTGTTAATCTTGCCTGTTCTCTTGTAGTGTAATTATAATACTCATTCACAATTCACAGTGCTTAAGTTGACAGGTGAGGCCACCTGTGACAGCATAGGGGGCCGCATGTAAGGGTATAGGCGCACTGAACAAGGCAAACACCCTAAATTTTCATTTTATTTATTTTTCCCAACACTAGTTCACAAACACTATCTATAAGTAGCAAATATAGGATAGGAATTTCTTAATTATAATTGACGTCATTACTATTACACAAATAGGTAGACTTTTGTCGCCAACTAGGAGATAGTCTCATTATATTTAGTATTTAGAGACGCTTTTTCGCTCCACATGATTGAGTGTTATGGCATTTTGAAGATGTGCGCACCCACAGAACCTTTGTAATCACCAGCAGTATACTCGGCAATACTGCATGTGAATAGGTTTTTACTTAATTGCGCCGACTACCAGAAAACGGCAGTCACTTGGAGTTTTGCTTTTGGAATAAGAAATACATCGATGAGATAAAAAGGTAATTACCAAAAAGACCAGGCCTGTAGATGGAAGTGAAGCTGCAAAGGACTCACAACCTGGACATTTGAGCCACCGCTCATGATGTCCGAAATGTCACTTCTCACATCCAATTTGACTGCCTTTCTTTGGTGGATTCATTCATGATTTGCTACATAAAATTGTTGGTTCTTTAAACAATTTCGACTCAGTAATACAACTTAACTTAACAACTAATCATAAATACCAGAAGTAATTAAAATACCGCAGTCAAAACTTTATAATTATACCTAATTAAACCATCAAATTTAAATCTCTTTTCCAGAATAGACTAGGGTTGGGAAGTTGGCACTTCTACCCTAGGTTGGTACTTTAAACCCATTTTTGTAGTCGTATTAGTGATGTCTAAATTCCGTATGTCAATTTGACCCGGTTTTGCAACACGAAAAATAATTTTTTCTGGACATGCTACCATATACTTTAGATGACGAGAACTCATATAAAACAAAAATGAGTTCAATATCTCTTTCCAATCAAAAGTTATAGCGCATCAAACTTTCCCTCCCATCCACATAAATAACTGCATGAAGAACAAAGCATGCAACTTCAAAACTCCATATCTCTATCATTTCTCAGCCGATTTTCACCAACGAACACTTAAAATGATCGGAATGACATGGAGATATCATTTTTATTCCCAGATTATCTCAATCGGTCAAAATTTGCTACACATAGATATTTATGTATATTGCTTGCTGAGCGATTTGGAGGGGGGTTCCGTCCGGCTCAATTTCTCTTTCCTGGCAATTTGTCAGTTTCCCCCCTCCAGTTTCCGTTTCCAGCAACGTTCCTGTTGTTGTTTTCCGCGTTATTTTCCATTTGCTGTCATTTTTTCCGCCTCATTTCCATTTTCCGGCTCTTCCGGTACTATTTAAAAAATGGAGAAAAAAACTTTGGAAAGTAAAATCATGATGTTGCAAAATGAATGCCGACGGAATTTTGGTTCGCCTTTTTTTCAGCGAGAGGAAGTCGCATTTTCAAAATTTCCAGTTACCCCACGGCGCTTTCAACATAAGCAGTCAAAAACGCACATCACAATAACGCATTCACATCCCGAAAATGCGGAATAAAACAAAACGAAACAGCTCAGCAAGGCTCAATGGGCAGCAGCGCAGCGAGCAGCAACAACTGGACAAAGCACCTGGCCACCAGCTGACCGACTGCCTGCAAGCTACCCCCTGTGGAGCCCCCCTGTGGAGCCCCCCCTGTGGAGCCCCCCTGTGGAGCCCCCCTGTGGAGCCCCCCCTGTGGAGCCCCCCCTGTGGAGCCCCCCCTGTGGAGCCCCCCCCCCCCCCCGCTGTAGAATCACCGACTGTGGTTTGTGGCCATATGGCCCTTTTTAGACATCGGATGTACCGTATTTCTTCTAATATAACGGCATACCTCTGATAGAACGGCAGGTGAAAAGGTTGACGAAAGAAATAGAACGGCGCTCTTCTATTAGAAGGAATTCGATAAGTAGCTACCGTATTTCCTCTTCCTCAAAATACCCCCCGAGGGTGATTGTTTCATAGTGCTCCCGAGAGGGGGGGGGGGGGGTTAAACGAGGGGGGGGTTATTAATTCACAAGAACTTTTAAAAATCCTAGTACAAAATCGTTGTTTGTGATGTGCGCTGGGGTAGAAAAATGCATCAATAACTGACATGTAAAGACTCCTGTAGACTAATATTAGTACCAGGGACGTACGCAGGATTTTTGAGCGGGGGGGGGCGGATTGTATACGGAGCCCGACGAACGGGGGGGGCGGCGCCCCCCCCCCCCTAAAATTTGGCCCTATAGTAAAGGAATGGAGCCATGGCGCTGGCGCCATTTGTAGGCGCCAGCGCCATGGCAGTATTGGCGTTGCTGGTGGCGCCAACGTCTACCATTTAGGTATCTATTTATGCCTATATATGGTACTCGGTCCGCTTTTGGCACTATTCGACACTTTTCTAATGCAATTTGACACCTGAAAATAGATATGAAAGAATGGGGTGGGGATTTGCGCGCTTGCGCGCAAAAAAATTTTTCAGTGCCCACAAGTTCTTCTCAGAAAAGTGCCATTTCTGGCAAATTTTTCTGTCCGACCCGGGAACGGGCCCCCCCCCTGCGTACGTCCTTGATTAGTACGTAGATGGTATAAACTATAAACACTGTTCTAACGTGATTCCGACATTGTTTTAACGTGTGTTCTGCACTACGCAGAACACAAACTGCAGTATTTGTCATGTACGTTCTCTTTACACTCAATTTGGGGGGGGGGGGTATTTCGAGGGGGGAGTGATCGTTTCATAGTGGTCTCGAGAGGGGGGGTATTTCGAGGAAATACGGTAGTAGGTAACCCGAAAAAGGAAAACAAAATACTTTCTCAAATACTTCCTCTTCCTCCCTGGTGAATTACTTTTCTATTTGAACTACCGTATTTCCTCGAAATACCCCCCCCCCCTTGAATTACCCCCCTCGAAATACCCCCGTCTGGAATTATGTACATTATGTATGCAATATGATGTATATATTGGTCGCAGTTTGCATCACAGCTACACATATAAAGTCGGCAGACGTATCGCCCTACAAACATTTGCGTCCGTCTCTCCAGTGGAGAGTGCATGACGGGCTTTAGGAATTGTGACGCAATATTTAAACGATTGGAATAGAACGGGTCACGTATGAAAACTTGGCCCTTATCCCAGTTACCAGTTGCGTATTATACAAATGAGAGTGAAAACTCAAAGTTAGCTAAAAATCGTTAAAATTTGCTTCTCTTTGCCAATTTCCACCTTCATAATCGCTATTTTGGTTTATATACATAGCTATTGTGAGCCTATTTTATTCATATTAATAGCGGATTTCGAAATTTTGGCCTGCTGCCAAGTTATCTTCTGTTGGAACAGAGCCAACGAATGAAAAATAAAATAAAAACAAAAACGGTAGTTTGAACGGTACAACGGTAGTTTGAACGGTACAACGGTAGTTTGAACGGCCAAATTCTTCACGAGCAACGTTGAAAATGTAAATAACTAGGGCGTGGCACGCACGGACGCAGCGAAACGTCCATTTTTCTTTTAAAATATGATTTTCTTTTTCAATTTCTAGCGTCCGCGTGGGACACAAGTTTCGTTGTTCGCTCTATTCACGAGCGAATTCTAACTCTCCAATTTTGTAGGGTGAAATGTCCGCCGACTTTACCTAGTTTGTTTAGCGATGGACGTTGATATGTCCAAATATACCCTACTTGGACACGTTGATCACCGGTTTTGGGTATATAAAAGCGAACTATGAGTTTCGTAAAAATTTCTGACGAAATAACAACCCCCCCCCCTCGAATAAGCCCCCCCCTCGAATAAGCCCCCCCCCCCCACCCCCCCCTCGAATAAGCCCCCCCCCTCGAATAAGCCCCCCCCCCTCGAATAAGCCCCCTCGAAATACCCCCTCACAATTCCCACTCTGAAAAAATAACCACCCTGGGGGTATTTCGAGTAAATACGGTATTTGAACGGGGTTGAGTTTCACAAAATACTTATAATTTATTAACAAAATAACACGCTATTTAACTTGTTAATTTTATCACATGACTATTTTCTGAAATTTTCTCGAAAATACATTCAGCGATTCCGATCGGCATGAACGAAGTTCGATCGACCATGGCTCAGTTAGCGCGGTCGAGCGCAGTGGCGCTGCTTTGCGTTCTGCATCCGCTGTTCCTGAACGACCGCTGTGCCGGCATGACGTGCATAGATGGCACCTGGTGGCACTCACGGGCCCTGTAAAATGTCCTGTCAATGTCAAATGTCACGCAAAGTGCCAAAACTAAGTTGTGTAAACGACTTTTGACACTTTCATGAGATTTGACATTTGACTAATCTTTTTACAGGGTTTGGGACTGCCCCCTGGTCGGGGACGGACCGTTTCGAAGACTGGTTAACAACAAGTGACACGTGCACTGCACAGTGGTGTTACTCGGTGTGTATTTCGCTGGATGATATTGCATGAAAATGCTGATTTTTTTTTTGTTGGGGGGGGGGGGGGGGGTTATCTTCAGTGGAAGAAGTGTACTCGTTTCTTTATTGCTTTACGCAATTGCTTGCTTCAATGAAATGTAAGATTGTTATGGGATGAATTTCTCGTCAGGTTTTTTTACTGGGGTTCTAGAAATCTATGGGAGATTTGTATTAAAAAAATCTCAGAAAATATAGTAATTTAATAGCACATTAAATAATATATAGATATATATTTTTTTACAGCCGCCATCTTTGTTTTTTTGTTAGTTTTCATGTTATGAAGTCAATGGCCCTACACACACTAGTTTTCACCGTGACGATGTGAAACCTGAAATGGCCACATGGCGACATTGAGCCTACTCTTTTTGTGTGCTATATGTGTTTTAGTTTTCAAATTTTTAAATTTGAATTTCCATTAATTTAATTTCCAATTAAAATACAACAAAATCAGTCAACCGTGTTCATTAATTTGCATTTGAAAAATTTTCAGTTTTCACTCGAAGTCACGGTGAAAACTAGGTAACGATTAACGATAATTTTCGAATTTTTATTTCACCCCTAGTAAAAACACATAAAAATCGATTTATTTTTCCAAAAAATCGAAAATTCGAAAATTCGGAAATTCGAAAATAATTTTCGAATTTTTCAAAGAATTCCAGGCCACAACACACATTAAACACGTTGTATCGATCGATAATTGATAAGCACTGTGTCTGAAAAAGTGTAAAATAATGGAAAAATGTCAAAGAACATTGAAATGACAGAAACCGACACGGTTTAGGAATTCGCTCAGCAACCTGAACTTTTGCAATCACAGTACTCTATTTACTTCGCTGAAACAGATTCCACTTCTATTGGGTTATTGTTGAAAGTTGTTGAACCGAGCAATGTCTGACCATCCAACAGGGCCACTTCCAGACACCTTAAAATGCCCTGTAAAATGTCATGCAAAGTGTCAAAGTAATGGAAACTATGAAAATTGAACATATTCATGCTAAATTTAGCTAAACTAAGGTAAATCACAGTGAAAATAAAGTTAAAAAGCTATCCAAAAACATCAAAACTATCCAAATACTGCTTTAAAGCTTAAAATTCGATGTTTTTTCAAAAAAAATCGAAAATTGTTCAAAAAGATTCGAAAATTCGAAAATAAAATTTGAAATTTGAAAATTATTTTGAGAAAAAATTCGAAAATTCGAAAATTCATTTGAGAAAAAACACTTAAAAATTTAAATACTTTTTTCTGGGAGGTTTGCCATCGTTAGTGAAAACTAGTGTGTGTAGGCACATTATTGAATACTTTGGAAAAATGCTGCAGACAAAATATTTGTTTGTGTGGAATAAGTACAGCAAATCTTAAATGTAGACAAAAAATGTCACTTGCTGAAACCATTACATGCATATGTTTACACTTTTTGAAAACTGAAAATGCAAATTTATTATGTTTGAAAACTGTATGGCAACGCATTGCCATTCAGTTTCAAATTGAGTTTTCTAATCAGAACCATGAAAACTAGCTTGTGAGGCCATATTTATTCAATAAACTCCATCAATTTGAGTATAGATATTTTTTGTTGAGAAAACACAAATATGTTTCAGCAACTTTGGAAAAAGAGGAAAGTTGAATGGTGAAATGGGTGAAAATATAGGTGCTAGTGCTCAGCAGCTTTACAGGCAAGACTACAGAATTTGAGTGAGAAGACTTTCAGCACGGCATGTTTATGAAGATAGTGTTGAAGTGACGTTTGATAGTTTCAAGTGCCTCCATTTGAAAATTCTATAGTTGTGTGTTGTTTGTAATAAAGCTGTTTAAACAACACATGAGATTGAGAGCTTATTGAAAACACATTTACGTGTTGTCCAAACACCTTGAAATATCAAATAAAACAAAAATCCAACAGATTTTTTGAGATTTTTTTCAAGCATGGGAGTTTTTCTCAGATTTAATTGTATTTTCCAAATGACATAAGAGATTTAATTATAATTTATTCTTCTTAGATTATATTTAATCATATTTTCTCAAAATTGGCCACTTTTGGAATGCTACTTGTGACCTTAAAGCGGGAGTTACAGCATAATGATAAATAGGTGATACGACAAATAAAACGTCACCGATAAATACATTATTTTCATGTTTACAAGTTTTTTATTGACAATAAATGTTCAATACTCAAATAAGAATGAATAAAAATTCAAATGGGAGATGTTAAATTCAAATTTGAATGAAAAACTGGTTTGAAGTTTGAAAAATGGTCCGCCGACAAATCAATTTCACGGTGATGCCCTAAAATCAATTTGTCGACGGTCATTGCATGAAATGGCTATCGACAAATTAAATTTTGGGCATCACCGTGAAATTGATTTGTCGGCGGACCATTTTTCATCGAACGTTTTTCATTCAAATTCGAATTTAATACCGTATTACCTCGAATTTTCTTTGGGGGAGTGTATAAATTTTTTTTGGATTGGTCTGAATTTTGGCATGTGAGTTCCTTCGTTTAGTGAGTCCGCATGCCAAATTTCAGCTCAGCGCAGTTACCGGTTGTTATTTTATTCATACATCAATTTTTTTCGATCACTGTATTTTTGTATAGTGATCGAAATCCTGCCAGGGACTGGTCCCCGGCAACGTAAAAATGGCCCCGACCGGGGTCAAACGTCCCCAGTGAGAAATTTTTTTTTCCAGTAAACAAAGAATTTTGGTCCCCGACTGGGGATGTTAGTCCCCGACAGGGGACAAATTTTTAATCCCCTGCCGGGGACAAATGTCCTTGGTTGGGGACCAAAATTCTTTGTTTACTGAAAAAAAAATTCTCACCCAAGGACATTTGACCCCGGTCGGGGCCATTTCGACATTGCCGGGGACCGGTCCCTAGCCGGATTTCGATCACTATACAAAAATACAGTGATTGAAAAACATTGAAGTATAAATAAAATATCAACCGGTAACCGCGCTGAGCTGAAATTTGGCATGCGTACTCACTAAACGAAGGAGTACACACATGCCAAATTTGAGACAAATCGAAAAAAATTATACCCCCCCCCCCAAAAATAAAATTTGCATCAGTGCATGTAACCGTCTTGCAAAAATTTTGTGCATGCTAATTTGGTGATAATTCATTCACCTAATTAACATGCAAACAACCCATACACGCCAATTATTCACTTTTGAAAAAAATTATTTTTTGCTGGGTCCCGGTCCCCAGCCGGGACCTGTGTAAATAGCCATTATATTTTATTTTTGAGAGATTTTCTAAGATTTTTCAAAATATCAGAAAATCTCTCAAATTCTGATATTTATATTTATTTATATTTTTTTGCGGCTTTTTTGGGCAAGATTTTATTATATATTTTTCTTGAGAGATTTTCTGAGATTTGACGATGTTTTTCAATGCTAAATATGTTTCATTAACCAATTTTTTAAGTATAACTACCGATTTCAATTCAACCAAACTCAATGTTTATCAGCATTGCCAAACCCAACAGGGGGGGGGTGTATTCGAGGGCTGGATGGAGTTTTGATCTCACGTGGTCAACATGGGGAGTTATTCTTAATCGAAGGAAATGAATAATTCAAAGATTTGATAAAACCATCTCGGTATCATACTTTGATCATCCCTCACAGGGTAAAAACGAGAACTCAGAGACAATTTTCGGCTGCGATGAGGACGGCGAGATGGATTGCGGGAAGCACGTCCTCAACCTGGGCACGCACACGCACTCCAACGGCCAACAGTAATCAGTAGCCACTTCACTGGCGTTTTGTCGCTTTTTACAGAAGCAATGCATTGAGAAATATACTCCAGTGACTATCTACCGTATTTCCTCGAATTACCCCCCCCCCCCGGGGTAGGGGTGAGAATTATTCAGGGTGAGAATTTTGTAGGGGGCGGGGGTTAAACGAGGAGGGGGTATTCCGCTGAAATTTTTCGAGCCCCAGTACTAATTTGTTGTTTGTAATGTGCGCAGACAAAAGATGCAACAATAAGCACCATGTATAAGAGTCTATAGACCTCAATATATAAGTATGTAAAATCATGTTTTAACGTATGTAACAAAGTCATTGTTTTAAAATGTGTTCTGCATTTCCCGGATCACAAACCGCAGCTTTTGTCATGCCATTTGGGGGGGGGGTCGAGGGGGGTTTATAAATTCATAGTGTCGATTTTGAAGGGGGTGGGGTATCTCTAGAGGAATTTGTTGAGGATATACGGTAATGCTTTGGATGCGAGCATACTCAAAATTAATTAATATGCCATAAAATTAATTACGTGAGTGATGAGTATGCTACAGGTGTACATTTTTTAAGGATGCAACCATTGACTGAAAATGTAAAATTAGTTCCCTGATATAAAATGTAAAATTATGATGTAAAATGATGAAGTAAAATGAAAAAATTGAATTTTTCGATTCGCTCTAGCTGTGGCTGATAACACTCAGTATTGAACACGACATTAAAAATTGAAGAACTGTAGCATCATCCACACTAACATTTTTAATTTTACAACTTAATTTTACCTCATCATTTTATGCGAAATTCACGCTGAGCTGTAATCTCGGCTTAAAGCCGCAATTACAGCTCAGCGGCGTTTGACGTGAAATGATGACGTCGTAAAATTGATAACATCAAAATAGACATAGGTACAGCGTTGAAATTTCAGAATTTGATAGTTCTAGTAATTGTGTGTAATGTCCTAAAAAAAATTAAGAAAAAATTATAATTTAATAAGTTATTAATGTTACGTCAAAATTTACACATTCTACGTCAACATTTCACGTCAAACATTTTATATCACCAGAAAAATTTGACGTTAAATTAATAACTACTTAAATAATGATTATTTGATAAACAAAATTTGGGACATTACACACAATTACTAGAACTATCTAATTCTGAAATTTCAATGCTGTACCTTTGTATATTTTGATGTACCGTATTACCTCGAATTATCCCCCCCCCCCCCTTGAATTAACCCCCCCTCGAAATACCCCCCCTAAATTTCGGCTGAGGAAATAATAACCCCCCCCCCCCTCGAAATACCCCCCCTAAATTTCGGCTGTGGAAATAATAACCCCCCCCCCCTCGAAATACCCCCCCTAAGATTGAGTGTAACGTGAACGTACATGACAAATACTGCAGTTTGTGATCTGTACAATGCAGAACACACGTTCAAACTGATGATTAAGTGACGTTAGGGAAGGGTTTTTGTGTATATACAGATATATGCGTATAAACACATACATCAATGTAATTGTTCGATATTTCTACGTCCGCGTATGGGGAATTTCCTAAAATTTCTGGCGAAATAATAGACCCCCCCTCGGCGAAATACTTTAAAACGAAAAAAGCGGAGTTGCTGCGAATATTTTTTGCTGAAACGTTTTTTTTGTAAGATCAATTTTTTTTACTTTTGACTATCTTAGGAACTGGTGTGTTCCATTCGGGAAAATGCATAAATAGCATGTGGTCCGCTGAGTATACCGTATTTGCTTGAATAGTTCCCCCTTGAATAATTCCCCCTCGAATAATCCCCCCCCTGTAAGACGAGTGAGGAAATAATAATTCTCCCTTGAATAATCCCTCCTTTAAAGATTTGATTAATTTGTTATACCTAAATTTAACAAAAATGGCACGTTATTGTGTTTATGAAGCATATTTCGTGAAATGAGTTGATGGAAACATGCTTGAATATTTTGACGAAATAATAATTCCCCCCTCCTTGAATGATTCCCCCCTCGAATAGTTCCCCCTCAAAAATGTCTGACGAAATAATAATCCCCCAGGGGGATTATTCAAGCAAATACGGTACCTGTGTGAAGTTGCATGATAAATTAAGAAACTTATGGAAGCAGTTTGCATTTTACTGGGTGTGGGTTTAGGGCTCGAAACTTTATTTTTTTAAACTCGAGTTCGAGTCACAGCTGCCAAATTCTTCCGTCGAGTCGGCGAGTCGAGTCAGGCAAATCAGTGAAAATCGAGTCGAGTCTCAGCAAAAATCTCGATTGGAGAAAATTTGATTACTGGTTTCTTTACCAATGTTTTCACACAGACAGAAAAAAAGTCCAAATGCCAACTGTTCAGTTTAATATAAAAATAACACAAAAATAAAACTTTTCGTCACACATTTACCGTATTTGCTTGATTAATTCCCCCGTTGAATAATTCCCTCCCTCGAATAATCCCCCCCTGTTAGACGCGTGAGAAAAAAATAATTCCCCCCTTGAATAATCCCCCCACAAATGAACTCAATATACTGCTCATCTTAAACAAGACAATCGATGACGCCAGACCAAGCGAAAAAGACGTGTCTGGTTTGATTCATCAAATGGAAATGCAGTATTATACATCTGGTGTGCATCAATGCAATGGAATGTGCAACATTGTACACAATTAATGTAAATACACTGACGCTGACCCTGACTAATTTTAGGCGTTTGATAAATTGAATTTCAATGAAGTGTGAAATTTGAACAAGAATGTAATATGACCTATTTTGGAAAAAAGCGTATTTTGCAAAATGAATTGATATAAACATGCTGGATAACTTTGACAAAATAATAATTCCCCCCCTTGAATAATTCCCCCCTTGAATAATCCCCCCCTCAAAAAAGTCTGACGAAATAATAATCCCCCAGGGGGATTATTCAAGCAAATACGGTACTTTTTCTTGATGTTGTTCCCCAAATAAAGTTGACAAATAAAATCAGCCTGGGGATGGAAAAATCAACATCTCTGTATGACTTGGTTTTTTAAAGGAACAACGTTTTTAAGAAAAACCATGGAAAAAATGCCATCCATAAACCAGCCAGTAAATTACATGTAAAGCCAATTTCAGGCAACTTCCCTTGTAAGAAACAAGTATTTTGTGTAATTTCACAAGAAGACAGGGGCACTTATCATATGAAGATGATCAGCTACAACCAAACCAAGGATTTATACAGGATCTGCAGAGCATTGTGTGACCAAAAATTCATGCTTGTATTCACACAAAATTTTCACACATATCCCAATATTTATACTAGAACTTGCATTCCCTTAAATTTTTCATGTCTCACATTGTGCGATGCATTTGAGGTGGTATTTGTGTTTAAAGTATAGTGTGTGTGTTTCTTTATGTAAATATAACTGTATAGCACTACAAAACTTTTGAGGTTCACCATTAATCAATACATACTGCAAGCCAATTAATGATACAAGCCAATCAATGATATACCATGCATGTGGTGTGGAAATGAGCACTTGTGCACAAACTTTTTGAAAAATATGATAAAAAATCGAAATGGATATTTTTGGACATTTTTCAATAATAACCCTGACTCGAAATTTGCCACAATTTTGAGTCGGGTATGGCAAAACCTCAATAGTCGAGTCGAGTTGAGTCGAGTTCGAGCCCTATGTGGGTTGCTCTGTCTGCCACCGAAATGAAGGGCCATATTTATACCCCATCTCGTGTTATCCCAATTCACCCACAAATGCATGCATTTTGTAAATGGGACAAAATAGCCATTGTGATGTGTGCTACTGGGTTTGAATACACCTGCTGCAATTATGTAGATCATTGCAACACATATATGATACCGAGCCCCAACAACTGTGAAGGACATTGTAAAGATAACCAAAATAATTTTTGCCCCTTTGAAATGGTGAGTTGGGCAGTACGCATGGTTTCCCAGTACACATCTAAACCCATTACACATCTAGACCGGGTACCCATCTAATTCTACCCATCACTAACGATGGCAAACCTCCCAGAAAAAAGTATTTAAATTTTTAAGTGTTTTTTCTAAAATGAATTTTCGAATTTTCGGATTTTTTCCCGAATTAATTTTTGAATTTCGAATTTAATTTTCGAATTTTCGAATTTTTGAATCTTTTTTTGGCAATTTTCGAATTTTTTCAGAAAAAGATTGAATTTGAAGCTTAAAACACATCATTTGGACTGATTTCTTGTTTGGAGCCCAATTTAACCTTAATTTCACTGTAAGTGAAGCATGACATGACAATTTCATATCATTTTAACATGACAAATGGTAGATTTATGTGGATTAGTTTGCACCATTTTCACTGGGGCAGAATGCCTTCCAAAAATGTTTGTGTGACTGCCCCTCGGAAGACCCGCGAGCGATTTTTTTGATGGACCGGAGTCTCTATCCGCGCCGCGGTTCTAATTGTTTGGGCGGCTCCCTGCATTCCTAAATGGATGTCATAAATAAATAGATGGAGTCCGCCGCTGCCCCCGCGGATGCCATTTCAATGTTTTTTAATGTTTGTTTTTTCATTACATGAGACTTTTTCAGACCCATCGCACATCAATTGTCGCTTTATTTAGCACGCTGAACTTAAGATTGCTTTTTGTCACCTTGAATTCCTTGAAAAATTCGAAAACTATTTTCAAATTTTTGAATGTTCGAGTTTTTGAATTTTTAAAAAAATAAATCGATTTTTAAGTGTTTTTTTCCAGGGGTGGAATAAAAGTTCGAAAATTATGAAAAAATTCGAAAATTCGAAAATATTTTTGAATTTTCGAATCTTTTTTTTTGCCATCGTTACCCATTACACATCTATGCTCATTTATTTAATTTGAACATTTATTTATTTCACTTATAAGTTTGTTTATTGATTAAGTATTAACTAACTTATTCATAAGTTTATTTATTAATTAAATATTGAAAAATATTTGATAAATAAAATAAGTAAGTGAAAATTGATAAATTACATTAGGGATATTACCCATATAGGCGGGTTAGATGTGTAAAGGGTCTAGATCGGTAATGGGTAGAATTAGATGGGTACCAAGTCTAGAATTAGATGGGTAGAATTAGATGGGTACCAAGTCTAGAATTAGATGGTAGAAATGGTAGAATTAGATGGTACCTAACGATGGCAAAAAAAGATTCGAAAATTTGAATTTGTTTTTGAAATTTTTTTTGGACTTCTTGAATTTTAAATAAAAAATGAAAATATATAAAAATCGATTTTTTTCGAAAGATTCCAAAATACTTTTTGAATTTTTTTAGGTAATTTGAGGCATTGATATGTATTCTTAAGTTCAACATTCTAAATCAATTGACAATTGACTTGCGGTGTGTCTGAGCTGCAATAAAGATGTAAAACGTTGAGTTTCGAGTTCTTTTAAGTTTTGAACAAAAAAATTTTCAAAAAATTCTAAATCTATTTTAAAAAATTCGAAAACTACCAAAAAATTAAAAAATTCGAAAACTGTTTTGGGGTAAAATTCGAAAAATTCGAAAAGTCATTTCCGAAAAATACTTAAAAATTTAAATACATTTTTTCTGGGGGGTTTGCCATCGTTAATGGTACCAGGTGTACATGTGTAATGGGTTTAGATGTGTAATAGGCTTCAGTCATTTCAAACGCGCAGGACATCGGGGGCGGGAGCGTCAAGTTGCTGCCGAACTGCGTCAAACCGAACAAGAAATCCCCAAGCCTGTCAGAGTGCATCGTGGACGCGAGCAGGGGCGTCAAGTTGCCCAGCGGCCCTGGCGATCCGTTTCTGTGCAGCGGCAGTGTGCCGCCCGCCTACTTTTGCATGCGCATCGAGCGCGGCGAGAAGATCACCGCCTGGACCGACGTGCCCATGGTGCCGTGCGGCCACGCCCCCGGCTGCTATTTTGTGAGTGATGAGCCCCCGTTTCCACGACTCAACCAAGTTATAATAGGGCCTCCCTTAGGATTGGCCCGCCTCGAATTAAACCTCCCACAAATGCTTGAGAATTTGAAAAATTTAAATTGAAAAGATGATTTGCACGCCGATTTTTTATACCGTATTACCTCGAAATACCCCCATGGGGGTTTATTATTTCGCCAGCAAAATTTGAGGGGGGGTTAATTCGAGGGGGGGTTTATTCGAGGGTTTTTTTTTATTATTTCGCCAGAAATTTTCGTGAATTTCAAAGTGAAGAATACGCTTTTTCTTACACAAAAAGGGTAATAAATGTGAGAAAATAGGTTATATTGGGGCTTTATATGTACATCTGTACACAAATGTCCGTATAAGTGCAGCTGCGATGCAAATAAGTAGTAAAAAATACATCATGTACATTGCATACATGGTGTACATCATTCGGGAGGGGGGGTATTTCGAGGGGGGGGTTATTATTTCCCCAGCCCATTTTGAGGGGGGGTTAATTCGAGGGGGGTAATTCAAGGGGGGGATAATTCGAGGTAATACGGTAATAGATTTTGATCCGAAAAATTTAAAAAGATCGCATCGTTTTTCAAAACATTGCTTAATCGTTTTCACGACAAGTGTGTTTACTAAATGTTTCAAATATTTATTGTAAACTAGTGTCTAATGTCTGCAGCGGCATCAACACCTATACAATTGCGAGAGAACTGCACGCTAAGGATGCTTCAATGCAAAAGATAGGAGGCACAATCACAGGCCTCATTGTGCCCGATTCGTGTGTGTTTTTGCACACAATGCAGTCACTATTTATTAGTACAAATGCCCTTTACAAACACGATCCACAATCTTGACAAACAGGGTTAGTAGATGGCAAAGTTGCTTCCCAAGAATGCAATTGCACATGTATAGGGGGTTGACCTGAGTTTTTAGGGGCTGAGTTTACAATTCAGGGTTGAGTTGATGGGTGTTAATAAATTAGGGTTGAGTTGACAGAAGTTTAAAGATAAGGGGCTGTCCACACAAGTTTACAAATTAGAGGCTGAGTTTATGGGAGTTGAGTTGATGGGTGTTTGCCAAATTAGGGGCTGAGTTTATGGGAGTTAACAATAACATTACCATAAGCCTTAAGTGAGGCCCCCGGGGCTAAACAATATAAATTGTGATATAATGCATTTGTGGGTTACTGATTACAATGATTAGAAATATGCACTCCATTCTGACAGTACATTACGATAACCCTGAAATTGAACCCAAAATGGGGCCAAAACTTTCAAATTGTGAAATGATGCATTGTGGGTTTCTAATTGCACTGATTTGATATATGCACTCCATTGACACTACATTATCATAACCCGAAAAATGAACCCATGGGGCCAAATACTTTCAATTTGAGAAATGATGCATTTTCGGGTTTCTGATTGCACTCATTTGAAATATGCACTTCATTTTGACACTACATTACCATAACCCTGAAAATGAACCACTGGGGCCAAAAACTTTCAATTTGTGAAATGATGCATTTTTGGGTTTCTGATTGCACTGATTTCAAATTTGGGTTTCTGATTGCACTGATTTGATATATGCACTCCATTTTGACACTACATTACCATAACCCTCAAAATGGACCCATGGGGTTAAATACTTTCAATTTGAGAAATGATGCATTTTCGGGTTTCTGATTGCACTGATTTGAAATATGCACTTCATTTTGACACTACATTACCATAACCCTAAAATGAACCCCCTGGGCCAAAAACTTTCAAATCATAAAATGATGGATTTGTGGGTTTCTGAGTGTAGTGATTTCAAATATGCCCAGGGCTTAAAAAATCAGAAATTGTGAAATGATTCAATGTGGGTTTCTAATTGCACTGATTTGAAATATGCACTCCATTTTGACACTACATAACCCTGCAAACTACATAACCATAACCCTGAAAATGAACCTCTGGAGCCCAAAACTTTCAATTTGTGAAATCATTCATTTTTGGGTTTCTGATTGCACTGATTTCAAATTTGGGTCTATGATTGCACCAATTTGATATATGCACTCCATTTTGACACTACATTACCATAACCCTAAAAATGAACCCATGGGGCCAAATACTTTCAATTTGAGAAATGATGCATTTTCGGGTTTCTGATAGCACTCATTTGAAATATGCACTTCATTTTGACACTACATTACCATAACCCTAAAAATGAACCCCCTGGGCCAAAAACTTTCAAACCATAAAATGATGGATTTGTGGGTTTCTGAGTGTAGCAATTTCAAATATGCCCAGGGCTTAAAAAATTAGAAATTGTGAAATGATTCGATGTGGGTTTCTAATTGCACTGATTTGAAATATGCAATCCTTTTTGACACTACATAACCCTGAAAACTACATAACCATAACCCTGAAAATGAACCTCTGGAGCCAAAAACTTTCAATTTGTGAAATCATTCATTTTCAGGTTTCTGATTGCACTCATTTGAAATATGCACTTCATTTTGACACTACATTACCATAACCCTAAAAATGAACCCCCTGGGCCAAAAACTTTCAAACGATAAAATGATGGATTTGTGGGTTTCTGAGTGTAGCCATTTCAAATATGCCCAGGGCTTAAAAAATTAGAAATTGTGAAATGATTCGATGTGGGTTTCTAATTGCACTGATTTGAAATATGCAATCCATTTTGACACTACATAACCCTGAAAACTACATAACCATAACCCTGAAAATGAACCTCTGGAGCCAAAAACTTTCAATTTGTGAAATCATTCATTTTCAGGTTTCTGATTGCACTCATTTGAAATATGCACTTCATTTTGACACTACATTACCATAACCATAAAAATGAACCCCCTAAGCCAAAAACTTTCAAATCATAAAATGATGCATTTGTGGGTTTCTGATTGTAGCGATTTCAAATATGCACTCCATTTTGACACTACATTACTAAAACCCTGAAATTGAACCCCTAGACCCAAAAATTTCTAATTGTGAAATGATGCATTTTGCAGGTTTCTAATTGCACTGATTTGAAATGACTCAATTTCAACTCTACATTACTGTAAGCCTTAAATTGAACCCATGGGGCTAATAAATAAGAAATTGTGAAATGATGCATTTGTGGCTTTTTGATTGCCTTGATTTGAAATATGCACTTCATTTTGACACTACATTACCATAACCCTGAAAATGAACCCCCAGGACCAAAAATTTTCAAATCATAAAATGATGTGTTTGTGGGTTTCTGATTGTAGCAATTTCAAATATGCACTCCATCTTGACACCACGTTACTAAAACCCTGATAATGAACCCCTGGGCACAAAAACTTTCAATTTGTGAAATGATGCGTTTGTGGGTTTTTTATTGCAGTGATTTGAGATGTGCACTCCATTTCTACTGTACATTACCATAACCTTTTAAGTCTAACCCCTGGGGCTAAAAAATTGAAAATTGTGAATTGATGCATTTGTGGATTGATGATAGTGATTTTTTGAAATATTCATACCATGTTCACACTACATTACCATAAACCTGAAAATGAGTTTACTGGAGTTTCCAAATTAGGGACTGAGTTTATGGGAGTTTCCAAATTAGGGGCTGAGTTAATGGGAGTTTCCAAATAAGGGGCTGATTTTAAGGGAGTTTCCAAATTAGGGGCTGAGTTTATGGGAGTTTCTAAATTAGGGGCTGAGTTTATTTGAGTATCCAAATTAGGGCTGAGTTTACAGCAGTTTCCAAATTATGGGTTGAGTTTACAGGAGTTTCCAAAATTGGGGGCTGAGTTTATGGGAGTTTTCAAATTAGAGGCTGAGTTTATGGGAGCTTACAAATAAGGGGCTGAGTTTATGGGAGTTTGCAAGTTAGGGGCTGAGTTTACGAGAGTTTGCAAGTTAGGGGCTGAGTTTATAGGAGTTTCAAAATTAGGGGCTGAGTTTACAGGAGTTTCCAAACTAGGGGCTGTGTTTACAGGATTTAGAGGGGGTCCCCATGGGGTGCCATTTTTGGGGGGTCTCAAGGGGGTGCCATTTTCTGGAGGTACATATGGGGGTGCCATTTCAAGGGGGTCCACATGGTATGCCATTTTTTGGGTGGTCCCCAGGGGTGCAATTTTTTGGTGGTCCTCAGGGGGGTGCTATATTTTTTTTTGTGGGGGAGGTCCATAGGGGGTGCCATTTTGGGGGGGTCCCCAGGGGGGTGCCATTTTTGGAGTCCCCAGGGGGAGCCAACTTTGGGTGGGTCCCCAGGGGGTGCCATTTTTGTGGGGTTTCCTAGGGGGTGCCATGTTTGGGGGTCCCCAGGGGGTGCTATTTTTGGGGGGTCCCAATGGGTGCTATTTTTGGGGGGTCCCTAAGGGGTGCAATTTTTTGGTGGTCCTCAGGGGGTGCCATATTTGTGGGGCCCTAGGGGGTCCCATTTTTGGGCAGTTTCCAGGGGGTGCCACTTTTGGGGGGTTCCCCGGTGGGTGCCATTTGGAGGGGGGTCCCCATTGGGGTGTCAGTTTTTGCAAGCCTCTGAGTAGTGGGTAACTATAGCAGGATTCTCTCCAACCTTCAGTTGGGTTTTGTGGTTCTCTACAATTAATACCACAAGGATTTACAAACACAAAAAGAACAGCAAAGCACAAATGTAACCAATTGAAGATTACAACAAAGTTTGACACCTTGCAAAAACCACACTATCAGATCACAAAACCTATACCACACAGAATGCACACTGCACACCGTCATACCAAATCGCAAACTGTCCACATTTTACTACCAAGTTTCATGCCCAACCATTTTACAGAAGTTTACAAAAATCCATTCCAAAACATTGCATCTTTGGTATTGGTCTTGTTATTGTTGGTACATTACATACCACATTTCAAAACACATGCCTAGCATGTGGGCAAACTTAACTAAAGTATCATATTTTCTCCAATGGTATTAATTGTAGAGAACCACAAAACCCGACCGAAGGTCGGAGAGAATCCTGCTAGTTATCTACAAATACCGTTAATTCTCTAATAATGCGACAGGTTTCCAAAAACGCGACATCTCCATTAGTGCGACACCCTTGGCCACGTTGTGCGAGTATAATGCGACACTCTCCAACAATGCGACCCCCTGAGAAAAACAACATAAACGTAAAAATGACGTAACGCTGTCGCAATCTGCGGATTCCGCGCTTTCGGACAAGGCGGCGGGCAGTTCGTAAGAGCGCCAGCCGAGTCACACACAACTGTCACTATTCACTGTTTTTAACTTTACACTGCCATGCTCACACTTGAGTTACCGTATTTCCTCGATTTACCCCCTGCGGGTTTATTTTTTCAGAGTGAAAATTTTGAGAAAAATGTGAAAAATGCAACAATATGCATCATTTATGAGTTTTTACAGCCTTATATAAGATAAGATGGTATAAACAATGTTCTAACGTAACACAGTAAGTGTTTTGAACGCCTGTTATGAATTTCCCGGACCACAAATTCATAGTGCCCATTTTGAGGGGGGTATTTCGAGGGGGGGGTATTTTGAGGAAATACGGTAAGTGTTCAGTGGAGTTGTTGATTTGAGGCAAAATATAATGCAACACTCTCCAATAATGCGACACTCTCCAATAATGCGACACTCTCCAATAAATGTGCTGAAAACAATAGTACGACAGTCGCATTATTAGAGAATTTCCGGTAAAATAACAGCGCAATAAGCGCACCCAGGAAGTGGACCCATCCGTGTGGGCGCCCTCGTGGAACCGCATCGTCCAGGCCGGCTGCATCGACGCGGGGGGCGGTCTGAAAGGAACCGCCGCAGCCGCCGACAGCCCCCAAGCGAAATGCGATCAAAAAAACAGTTACCAGTGGGATACTAAGGTGACACATTTCGTACCCACCAGAGTTGTTAAAAGTACTGCAAGTATATGAAGGGTGTGCCTCTAAAAGTACCGATCTACACAAATCGATTTTGAGATAATCACCTTTCCAAGTTAGAAGTATGCAATACCCACACATGAGTATTGGGTATGGGTATTTTGAGTATGGGTATTTGGGGCTACCAGTGTAGACCAGCTATTTACACAGGTCCCGGTCCTCAGCCGGGACCTGTGTAAATAGCTGTGTAGACCAGTACTTTTCATGGTACAATTTGTGAAGAGCGTGAAGACCGGTACCTTTAAAAGCACAAAATCAGATACCTGGGTGTAGATCGGTACTTTCACCCATAATAAAAAAGCACAAAGTTAGTTTTTGAGCTGAAAAATGCCAATCTGACATTTAGAAGCACACTTTAGAGACATACTTTTAGAAGCACAAAAATATTATGCAGATCGGCACCTTTAAAATTACAATTTAGAAAAAAGTGTGTAGATCAGTACTTTTAAAGATACAAAAGCTGAAAAAGCATGTATATCAGTACTTTTTAAATTACATTAACTGTATTTTGCTATTTTTTTGTATTTTTTGACCCCCCATATCTCAAAATTGAATTTCGCACCCCCCACAAATTATATATTTTTTTGAAGCGCGTTTTTATAGGGACCCCAAAAATGGTCCTAATTCAAATTTGAAAATTTGTAGATCGAAACTTTTAGAAGCACACCCTTCATATGAAGGGTGTGCTTCTAAAAGTACCAATCTATGCAAAATCGATTTTGAGATAATCACAGTTCAAAGTATGCAATACCCACACTTGAGTATTTTGAGGTTCAGGTATTTTGAGTATGGGTATTTGGGGCATATTGTTGATTATTGATATGCATGGTATAGTCTTTGGGTGAAACTCATGTAACTAGCTATATAAAATTTAGTGAATTGGCTCCATTGTAGATCAGTACTTTTAATGGTACAATTTGGGAAGATCAGGAAGATCATACCTTTAAAAGCAGAAAATCAGATAAATGTAGATTGGTACTTTTACCCATAATAAAAAAGCACAAAATGAGTTTTTTGCCTGAAAAGTGTATCTGACATCGGCACTTTTAGAAGCACAAAAAAGAATGTGCAGATCGGTACCTTTAAAAGTACAATTTGGAAAAAAGTGTGTAGATCAGTACTTTTAAAGATACAAAGACTGAAAAAGCTTGTAGATCGGTACTTTTTAAATTATAAAACTTGTATTTTGCTATTGTTTGCATTTTTCGACCCCCATAATATGGGGCCCATATCTCAAAATTGAATTTTGCACCCCCCCACATATTATGCATTTTTTGAAACATGTTTTAATGGGGACCACAAAGATGGTCCTAACTCAAATTTGACGATCGGTACTTTTAGAAGCACACCCTTCATATTTCAAATTTTTTGAATTTTTGAATTTTTTTCCATCACTACTAAGCATACAAAAGTGCTACTTCGCGTTTTTTAACTGGACCGGGTCATTGAAAAAACGCTTTTTCCATCCCTAAGTAAACTGGGAGGCATATACCGTATTTCCTAGAAATACCCCCCCCCTTGAATTACCCCCTCCCCCGTCGAAATACCCCCATCTGGTATTATGTACATCATGTATGCAATGTATATTGGTCGCAGTTTCTCCGTTGGGACGACAATCAGGTTCTCCAGAGTGCACAGACAAATCCGGTAAAAAATTATTAAATTATGATTTAAATAATGACAATGCACCAGTGAAATCACATTTGCGCCGCAGATGCGCGTGGTCGTATGCATGGGGCACGAGGTATTGATGTTGCCGAACTGGTCGCTGGTGAACGAGTTGTACAGCGCGGCGCACTACGCCGCGCAGCCGTGCGCCGTGGCCGTGGTTGGCGATTTCAAGGCCAATTTACAAGGTGCCATGTCAAATGTATTGAATTTATGGCGCAGATAACGATGGCCAAAAATGATTTGAAAATTCGAAAACTGCTAAAAAAATGAAAATTCGAAAACTAAATTCAAAAATTGAAAACTATCTTGGGGAAAAATTCAAAAATTCGAAAAGTCATTTTAGAAGGGTTTGTTATCGTTAGTCATATCAATCAGTCATACCGAAGGCAATCAAATCCAACGAGGTGTTACAGCAAAAAATATCATCCCAAAAGGTGATTGAAAGCACGAAATTGCTGTCGTCACCCTGATAAATTGATGATAAATTTAACTGAAATATACCGAAGTAAAGTCGAGCGACATTACAGCGTGAATACATTGTGAATGCGTACGGACCCTAGCGTTCTAAAAATCTCTGGGAGATCTACCATATTTCCTCGAAATACCCCCAGGGGGTTTATTTTTTCAGAGTTGAAATTTTGTGGGGGGTATTTCGAGGGGGGGCTTATTCGAGGGGGTTATTATTTCGTCAGAAATTTTTGTGAAATTCATGGTAAAGAGTACGCGTTTTCATACCCAAAACCTGTAATAAACGTGTGAAAATAGGATATATCGGGACATTGAGGTATATCTGTACACAAATTAGCATATACGTGCATCTGCGATGCAAACTGGCATCAATAAATACGTCATGTGCATTGCATACATGATGTACGTAGATCATTCCAGACGGGGGGGGGTATTTCGAGGGGGGGTATTTTTTCCTCAGCTCAAAAACACCTGGGGATATTTCGAGGGGTGAGGTTACTTCAAGGGGGTGTTTCGAGGAATTATGGTATATAAAAAAAATGTTGGAAAATACAATTAAATAGCACATTTAATTTTTTTTTTTGAGATTTTCCACAGAGATTAAATTATATTTTTATTTCAGTGGAAGGAAATCTCTCTGAAGTCTTATCTTGAGTAATTTTGCCCCAATTTTCACACTTTTTGCCCATTTTCACCCTCAAATCTGCTACAATCCACGCTCATTCTCCTTATTTTTGGCTATACATAAGAGTTGCGAAAGTGTATTAGCGCTTACCCCCGTAAATGTGCTTACGCTTGTGCTTTCATAAAATACCCATACACTATACACTTTCCTGGCTTTTCTGAGATAATTTTTAATTATATTTTCTCAAGATAGCAGAGTTGGTCAAATACTGGTATTTTTGGAAAACGTAAACGTAAACGTAAATACCTTTTCCAAAATGAAAGTATAAATACTAAAACGTAAGGTATTTTTAAAATACCTGGGAAAACGTAAAATAAAACGTAAACAATAAAAACATTATTACCATATTTCATCTAATAGAAGGGCGCCCTTGTATTTTTCACCAACTTTCTATAATGGAGACGCCGTCTGTTGGAAGCTGCCCTTCTATTTTTTCGCCAGCTTTCAGTCCATTTTTCACGTTCTGTCAACGTTTTCCCAAGTGTTATGTCACAAAAAAATTGATATTATGACGATTCTTTGAGTTCTTTCAACATTTGATCTTCAAATAGCACAAAATCAATCGACGAAAGCCACTAAATAACAGCGTCCGCTGATTTTTTTATACCGTATATCCTTGAATAAGACCCCAGGGGCGTTAATATTTCGTCAGAGGTTTTGGAGGGGGGAGTTATTCAAGGGGGGGTACTATTCAAGGGGGGGGGGGAGTTATTTTTTCCTCAGAACTTCCAGGAAAACTTTCACTTTATTCATTGTTTGTATGCATTCCGTCACCACATCTAATGCAGAAAATGACCAGTTCAACACTAACAAAACAACGTATCCATTCTAAAATTCGTGTTCAATCATCTAAACCTAGAAATATCATAGGCTAACATTCTTTTGTATTTTTCGTTTCACACACCAAACCCCATTCGATGAATCAGCCCAGACATAGCTTTATTTTTCTGTTTGTCTCGTTTTCATTTTCGTGTGTTGCTCATCGATCGTTTTACCCAGAGGGGGGACTTATTCAAGGGGGGGCTTTATTTTTTCCTCACCTGGCCAACAGGGGGGTGTTATTCAAGGGGGGTATTATTCAAGGGGGGGGGTCTTATTCAAGGATATACGGTAAGCATTTGGCTCTGCACTGCAGGTGGGGTCGAACTATAGAATAATTTGAAAATTGAATACACCTATATTGAAACTATGGCTTCTGTGGAGGACAAGTGCGCGCTTGCGCGCAAAATTCTTTAAGTTGTCGGAAATTTATGGCGGAAGTTGCATTTTGCTGAAATTTTTTTGGTCTCACAACGTTTTTTACGTTTTCTCTGGTACCCGGATATTTCAGCCAGGAAAACGTAACAAAACGTAATGGTATTTTATGAAAACGTAAACGTAAACGTAAGTATAAATACCCGAATAACCGGGTATTTCGGGTAAACGTAAATACGTTCTTGCAACTCTGCAAGATAGGCCATTTTTTGGAACGCTAACGCAACTTAAAGCTAACGCTGCCAAAATAACAAAGCAAATTATGCTGCGCGCTGTTTATTGACAAAGACATAATTTTGAACACATACCAGAGTTGTTAAAATACCGGTATTTTAGGAAAGCGTAAGCGTAAGCATAAATACACTTTCCAAATTTTGAGTATGGATACTGTAAGCGTAAGGTATTTTTAAAATACCTAGGAAAGTGTAAAATAATGCGTAAGCGTAAATTTCTTTTAGAAAGTGCTCTTGCGTCAGAAAACACCCTTGCTTTCACTATTAGATGAATTTATACGCCATTGTCATTCATATTTTCACATTAAATTAGTACACAGTTGCATACTTATTATACATTAAGTTTCTGTATGCATTCACAATCAAGTAAATATGCATACCAGGTGTATATATACTCACATACAGTGACGGCAAAGGTAATGCATCCCGGATTCTGTCTGTTTTTGTTCAGTGAACTGTTTCAAAATAAAGCTCTCAGCGACAGTTTTCGGGATCCATTTTCAGCCCCAAAATTCCTAATCTGAAGCTACAATATTGGTAGGCAAGACAATTTTAACGAGACATTTGTATTTCAACAGAATTGTGTACATTTGCTGCTGTTTTTTTTGTGTGATACTGCACACACGCAGTCAGTTTTTTTGTACGCGTTTTTGTTCATTTCCTTTTTTGTTGTTTTACACTTTTTTTAAAGCATGAAACTGGACCGAGTGAAACGTTTTTTACGCTTTTAGTACCCGGGTAATTCGACCGGGAAAGCGTAAAAAAGTGTATGGGTATTTTACGAAAGCGTAAGCGTAAGCGTAAGTATAAGTACCCATTTACCCGGGTATTTTGGGTAAGCGTAAATACGCTTTCGCAACTCTGACACATACTTGCGGTCTAACAAAAGTTACAAGAATATCCGAGTACCTACCGTATGACCTCGAAATACCCCCAGGGGGTTGATTATTTCGCCATCAAAATTTGAGGGGGGGGGGGGATAATTCGATGGGGGGTTTATTATTTGTGCGGAATGGGTATTTGTGCATGCCGGGCTTATTACCGAGCATGAAAACCTTGAGAATTGACTTTTTTGCAGTTTTCCGGGAAGACAAGTGATAAGCATTTTGAATTTTGCTATTTTTTCAATTCGCGGGGGGATTCATGCTCAGTAATAAGCCCGGCACGCACAAATACCCATTCCGCAGAAATACCCGTTTCGCACAATGCTCATTACGCACAAATGATCAGTCGTGTGCGTAATGGGCAATTGTGCGTGATGGGTTCGATTTTGTGCGTAACAGGCAAATGTGCGGAATGGGTATTTGTGCGTAATAAACATGCCCCTTTCGAGGGTGTTAATTCAAGGGGCGGGGGGGGGTCAATTCGAGGTAATATGGTATACGAAAAGAACATGTAAACACCTTCCCGGACAAGTTCACCACCCATTTTTTTATTTCACTTCGAATGCAATATCTCCGTCCATGATGGTGTTATAAAGTTGAAAGATTGTATATATAAAGTTGCAAGACCCCTCTACTCCCTAACAATGGGGGAGGTGCGGCGACTCACTACAGGGTGGGTCGCCCTATATGCAACAATTTTTTTGGCGTTTTTGGTGTCCCAAACAAGTTCACCACCCACTTGATTGGCTACACTACGAGAGCCATATATCCAGCTGTGATGGCGGTATAAAGCTGAAACTTGGGGGATGTCTTACCAACAACCCCCGTCACGATACACCAGTGGGGCGACTGCCAATGATCCACTAAAGCATGGGTCACTGCATATAAAGTTGACCAGTTTCTAAAAACAGCCCAAGTGTCCCAAAACAAGTTCATCAGCCAACTGCATTTAAAAAATGTTGCAACAACATACCTAATATAAAACTGAATCGGGTTGGAACACTATTTCAGCCACAAAAAATTTTTTTCAGTAGGGCACCCACCCTGTCCCATAAATGGTAGAATGAAAATTTCACTTTAAACCATTTTTTTGTTTCACACTTACAAAGTTGGTTTACAAAGTTCACTAGAGAATGGTCTAAGGTTCAATGTTATGTAAACAACATAACCTCTAAAATGCCTCCATAAGGAAATTTACTTGGGGTGAATTCTATGATGTCAAAATGATGTCATTTCAGGAACAAAATTTGACAAAATTTTCACTTTTTCATTCACCCCAAATAAATTTCCTTATGGAAGCATTTTAGAGGTTATGTTGTTTACATAACTTTGAACCTTAGACCCTCCCCTAGTGAACTTTGTAAACCAACTTTTTAAGTGTGATACAAAAAATTGGTTTAAAGTGAAATTTTCAGTCTGCTGTTTATGGGACAGTGTGGGTGCCCCACTGAAAAATTTTAATGAGCAGAACTAGGGTTAAAATCTGATTCAATTTTATATCAGGTATGTTGTCACAACATATTTTTATAATGCAGTTAGGTGGCGAACTTGTTTGGGACACTTAAGCTGTTAAAAAAATTATCAACTTTATATGCAGTGACCCATGCTTTAGTGGGTCGTCAGCAGCCGCCCCACTGGTGTATTGTGAGGGGGGTTGTTGGCAAAACATCCCCCAAATTTCAGCTTTCTACCGCCCTCACAGCTGGAGATATAGCCTTCAAGGTGTAGCTGATCAAGTGGGTGGTGAACTTGCTTGGGACACCAAAAACGCCACAAAAAAATGGTGCATATAGGGCGACCAACCCTGTAGTGAGTCGCCACACCTCCCCCCATTCATAGACGAAAAAAGGTCCAAAATTCTGGCGGTGACAGTTAGTGACAGGCATTTTTAAGGCAGTGACACCAACATATATACACCATCAGGGGTCTCCTAGATTTCGGCCCTCCGGGGGTTGGATAGATAGCATATCGCTCCTCCGGAGAAATAGATAGCTGAAAAATTTTCTGGGGGTTGGGGGGAATATATAGGCTTTTTCGAGGTGTAGTAGGACAAAAAGGGAGAAAACTCGCTAAAAGTAGGTGAAAAATGGCTAAAAATAGGTATATAAGCACATATATAGCCAAAATAATTGCCAAAAACAGGCAATAATGAACATGTACTAACGATTTTGGAGGTGAAAATCTATAAAAAGCATTAAAAGTAGAAATTTTGAGCAACAATTTGGGCAAAATTTCTCAAAAATCGCTCCAGATAGGTAGCTGGGTGATTGGGGGGGGGGGGGAGTTTAGGGGATGGTAGCCAAAAAATTTGCCTCCGGAATAGATAGATAGATAGCTGAGTGGCCTCCGGGATAGATAACATCTAACCCCCCCAAACCCCCACCCACTATGAGACCCCTGTACACAATATATACATATATAGTGAAGTGAAGTGGACTGGCAAGTAAATTGGCAGAAACGCAGTGAAAAAAACGAAAAGTAATTTCCATTTGCTTTTGCCAATTTTCTTCTCGATTCACCTCTCATTTCAAATTGCATTTGCCATTTTACATCTCACTTCTCAACAGGGGTTCAGTATGGGTATGGGGGGTTGGGGGGGAATAAGGGAGAAAGTTTGCTAAAAATAGTTGAAACAACTAAAATTAGCTATATAAACACATAGCCAAGAAAAGTTGAAAATAGCCATAAACAATTCAAATGAGCAATAATCCCTAAGTATGTAGATAATGTAAGCCCTGTCCTAATATAACCCTGCCATTGTTTCTAACCTGTGTTCTGCATTACACAAATCACAACTTGCAATTTTTGATAATTACATTCTCTTTCACTAATTTCGGGTGGGGGTATTACAAGGGGGGTTTATTTATTCATAAGCTCGCTAACACCTGGGGGTATTTCAAGGAAAAAAAGTACAATAAAAGCACAAAGAATCAAAGAAAACAAGCGTTAAGGATCGATGTCACAAAATCCTGCACACTGGAAAATTCCTATTCTGAAAAATACACTGCTAAAGGATGTGAAATCCCAAAAGCTATGTGAGAATGCTTTCACATTGCTTGCAATGCTCACCTTTCCGTGTTCGTGTACACCAAAACGATTTGAATTTTTTCTCAAACGGCTGTGCTGTGTGCAAAGGGGCAGGGGAGCCGCTACGTGAATGTTTTTATGCGTGTAAAATGCTAATTCGGCAGCACGCTTTTTGCTTGCTATTCTATTTACGGAATTCAAATTATGGAATGTGCCTAACAAATCATGCCCTGAACTGCCGCTCAATAAATGTGGCGGTGATTGTCACCGCGAAGACACTTCATTTTCTCGCGGTGACATCCAAAAAGCAGGCGGTGACAATCACTGCGTCACCGCCACATTTTTCGTCACTGCCCCCATTGTTGGGGAGTAAGGGGGTCTTACAACTTTATATATACAAAGTTTCAGCCTTATAGCACCCTCATGGACGGAGATATTGCATTCGAAGTGAAATAAAAAAATGGGTGGTGAACTTGTCCGGGAAGGTGTTTACTAACCGAATCGCACCTTTGGCAGTTGTCCATTGTTGGTCCGTGTGCGAACTGCTCGTATACAAGGACGGCTCGGGCAGGGGCGCCGCGGCCGGGTGCGCCTGCGAATCGGAAGACGACCCGGAAAAACAACAATGTTTGGACGTGCTGAACAGGTGGAAAGTGGAGAAAAAAGTGACATCCGTTTCGGATAAATATGACGCGACAATTGGAAGACCATTGCGACTTGGGATAGGCATCGAGCGGTACTGGTAGGTTTTGTGCTCAGAAATTGCGACCTTAAATGATTTGATCGATTTGATTTGAAAAGGTGGGTATTCTGTTGTAGGAAAAGGCAGAAAAAGTGATTTTTGTTTTCAAACAACTTGTTCCACACATCTAACTCACAGGTGTGGTACTGGCGGTGTCTGCAACCAGGCACTTGTTAATGAGTTTCTGTTAGACACTTGGAGGTGCAACAACAATCCGTGTGATCCAAACATTCATGAACACATGTGCCAGCAGGTTTGCCATTTGAAATGTATTAAATACCTAGTTGTTAAAATGTAGTTACATTTACTCAATAAATACGTACCGTAATACCTCGAAATACCCCCAGGGGGTTTATTATTTCGCCAGCAAAATTTGAGGGGGGGATAATTTGAGGGGGGGGGTTTATTCGAGGGGGGGTCTATTATTTCGCCAGCAATTTTCTGAAATTCCCCATACGCATACGTAGAAAAATCGAACAATCAGAAAGATTTATATGTGTTTATAGGCATATATTACTGTATATACACAAAAACCCTTCCCTAACGTCACTTAATCGTCAGTTTTAACGTGTGTTCGGCATAGTACAGATCACAAAGTGCGGTATTTGTCATGTACGTTCACGTTACACTCAATTTTAGGGGGGGGTATTTCGAGGGGGGTATATTATTTCCTCATCCGAAATTTAGGGGGGATATTTCGGGGGGGGGGGGTTAATTCAAGGGGGGGGATAATTCGAGGTTATACGGTATACTTGAGTACTGTGTAAATAAGTTTACGTTAACTCATAAAAATTCCGTACGTACTCGCGTACTCTTTGAAAGTATGCTAGTTAGTGATGTTAAAGGCACCGGGGAAAATGGCACCGCACCGCACCGGCACCTTTGCCAACGCATGAAAAGGGCACCTGGCACCCTGGGGCACCGGCCAGAAAATGGCACCGCACCGCACCGGCACCGGTGCCTTTTGGAAAAAATGGCACCGGCACCGAAGGGCACCGGCGGGTTGCCGGTGCTAGCACCGAAAGGCACCGCACCGGGCTGGAATTTCTGAAGTAAATATCGGGCAGTTTCTCAGTGGTCTCACCTTTGGAAGTGCATATTTCCATGAATTTTCAACCGATTTTGATGGTTGAGCACTTAAAATGATCAGAATGATGTGGCAATCACTTTTATGAAGCAATTACAATGATTACAAATGAAAGATAAAATATTTAATTCATGACAATGTCCATAGCCACTATTGTCTACTGATCGGAGTCGTTGCTGTACAGAGAATGGAACTATCTCTGTCATAAACTGACAAAAAAATTTGAACAAAAAAGTAAGATAAATATAAAATATAAAAATAATTTAAAATTCAACAAAATTTTAGATTCGCTCATCAGATCACGTATCGGGTATAATGGATTTCACAGTAGGTATATTTATTTGATGGGAGGTTTACAAAATAGGCAAAAACGGTTGGGTAAATATATCGCAGTTTTTTGAAATATGAATAAGCACATACTATGGACAAAATTGCACAGCACATGAAGACTTGGCCGGTGCCTTTCCCGGTGCCTTTTACTTTGCCCTGGTGCTAGCACCTTTGGCACCGGCAAAAAAATGGCACCGCACCGCACCGGCACCGGTGCTATTCTGAAAAAAATGGCACCGGCACCGGCATGGCACCCCTGAAGATTGCAATGGCACCGCACCAGCACCGGTGCTGGTGCCCTTCGGTGCCCAGCACCGGGGCACCGGTGCCCCGGTGCCTTTACATCACTAATGCTAGTACAGAAATGTATTTCAGATAGGCTTTTATTTAGGCTTTTTCTAGACATAATGGGACGTAAAAATGGGAGAGAGAAAAGGCAAATAATGATATAACGTTAAAAATTATGCAAAAACGCATTAACTTTTATTTTATATTATATTATTCTTCAATTTTCCATTATATTTTAATTTTATTTTTTTCCCTGATATTTTGGCCACCCTGCTCACAGTTACTCATGAGTTAAAGTAAAAAATTTACTTTACGTTTTCTGTACTCCGCGGTGAGATAAAAATAAATACCAACTTTACATTTACATTTACCATATTTCCTCGAAATACCCCCCCCTCGTTTGACCCCCCCCCCCCTCTCGAGACCACTATGAAACAATCACCCCCCCCCCCCCTCGAAATACCCCCCCCCAAATTGAGTGTAGAGAGAACGTACATGACAAATACTGCAGTTTGTGTTCTGCGTAGTGCAGAACACACGTTAAAATAGTGTCGGAATCACGTTAGAACAGTGTTTATACCATCTACGTACTAATATTAGTCTACAGGAGTAGGGTTCAAACGGGATTGACTTTTCGGGATCGGGATCGGGATCGGGATTCACTTTTTGAGATTTCGGGATCGGGATCGGGATCGGGATTGGGGTTTCGGGATCGGGATCGGGATCGGGATTGGTTTTTTGAGATTTCGGGATCGGGATCGGGATTGGCCGGGATTGGGGTCACGGGATCGGGATCGGGATTGGGATAGGCATTTTTCCGGGATCGGGATTGGGTTATAGGGATAGAGATTTCGGCCATTTTTCTGGCATTCACAGTTGTTCATAAAGGTCTCAAAACACTGTTGGATGCCAGAAAAGTGGCATAAAATTGACGCTGGGGGTTTGCATCCACTTTTTTGCATGCAAAAACGTCATTATTTCATTTTTTATAATTTCCACTAATTTTTCCGGGATCGGGATCCCGGACTTGGGAGTTTCTCGGGATCGGGATCAGGATTTGAAAATTTTCGGGATCGGGATCGGGATCGGGATTGGTATTTTTGAGATTTCGGGATCGGGATCGGGATCGGGATCGGGATTGGGGTATCGGGATCGGGATCGGGACTGGTAAATCCCGGAATTTCACGGGATCCGGGATCGGGATCGGGATCCCGTTTGAACCCTATACAGGAGTCCATACATGTCAGTGCTTGATGCATTTTTCTGCATTTGAATATCAGCAAATGAATTCAAACAAAACATAATATGAAAACAAATCGTGTCGTGCTTCTTAATGATCCTTTTGAGCACTTTGAACATTCACTTTATCCACTTTTTGCTATATTTTGGTTATTTGGCAGTCTTCCAACATAAATTAATGCCTGCCATTCTATTGACTACTGCTGTTCTATTGGAGGCTGCCATTAATTGCGAGTGTAAAAAATTGCCAAAACCAGCCATTGTATTGAAGGTGCCATTCTATTATAAGAATTATGGTATTTTTAGCATGGTCAAACAAAATTTTTTTACTGTTTCTGTATACCAGTTTACCATAGTCTGTTAACTTGGGAAGCATGTAGTTTTTCTGTAATTGCAGGTCCACCGAAAAGTTCTGTGATTTATGACTAGCATATTTAAAACTGATAAAAGGTTGTTAAACACTAAGATAAATTGACAAAAAATATAATTAGAAAATGACAATGTAAATAATTCAGCAAATCCACCAAAAAAAATTGAAAAATGTTGAATTAACATAGATATAATATCAGGTGCAAGCATAGCTGAAATCGGGGGTAGCATTTTAGGGGGGGGGGTCTAACCTGCCGGCACGTGTTTATATCTCGGGAACCGCTGGGCGAAAATTGTTGATATTTGAGTATAATAAGGTTTCAGGTCGGGGCTAACATGAAAATCGAAGGCGTCTTCCTACGACCCTCCTGACCGGAGATAAGGTGGGTCTGAAAAAAAGTAAATTTTTTGATTTTTTTTGGGTGTCGCCCAGAACACGTAAACTTTGCACGTCAATAATTCGACTATTTGTGAGACTATTTTAGTCATTTAACTTTTAAAATGATCACAAATGACTGGAGAGTTCATTTCTGGGGTCAAATCGGTCATTGTGTATATACCGATTTGGCCAGATTTCTAAACGCTAAATTTCCGGAAAATTTTTCTTTTTGAACATGCTATCTTATACCAGAGTTGCGAAAGCGTATTTACGCTTACCCGAAATACCCGGGTAAATGGGTATTTATACTTACGCTTACGCTTACACTTTCATAAAATACCCGTACGCTTTATAACGCGTTCCCGGCCGAATTACCCGGGTACTAAAAGCGTAAAAAAGCTTTTCACATGGTACGGTTTTACGGTTTTGAAGAAGTAGGTACCAAAAATACTGCGTACCAAAAAAAGTGACTGCGTGTGCGCAATATTGCACTGGAAATAGTGGCAATGCCCCTGCCTTAGTGAACTCTGCCTGCGGCAATGACTTAGTGTTTCTGCCGATGAATTACCAATGATTTGAATGAATCTAAGGGCAAACTACCAAGTGGGCATCAAAAAAATTTCGCTGAGAGCCTGATTTTGTAAGAATCCTCTGAACAAAGACTCTGCTCAAAAATTTTTACGCTTACGCTTTTTTTACGCTTTCCCAGGTATTTTAAAAATACCTTACGCTTTAAGTATCCATACTCAAAATTTGGAAAGTGTATTTACGCTTACGCTTACGCTTTCCAAAAATACCGGTATTTTAACAACTCTGTCTTATACTCCTGCTCGAGAGAAACCCAAAGATAAATAAAATGAGATCAATAGCTCTTTCCAATCAAAAGTTATAGCATCATTTATCTACACGCGCGCCCAATACTACTACTACTACACAGTACGCTATGGTTTTCGTCCGTGCAACATGACCAGGCCCTAGTGTGCTTATTATTTTGTACTTTTTCGCTATTTTAGAATACACTGTTCCCATAATTACCACTTTCAACAGTCCCAGTTATTTTCAAGCATGCACTTCTCATAGAATTTTTATATTTTAGTCATCCAATTTTCTGATTGCACTCTGGTCAACAGCAGAGTTGTTTAAAGTACCAAACTTTTTTCAAAGTATATGTAAATGTAAAGTATTTATTTTTACTCACCCCTGGAGTACAGAAAACGTAAAGTGAATTTTTTTACTTTTACTCATGAGTAAATGTGAGTAAACATACTTTCCCTGCAAAAAACGTAAACGTGAGTACTTTTGATAAATGTTGCCAAAACTTTCCAGAAATGTCACTCAAAATCACTCATTTTCATAACTTTTTGCCTTTATTTTATGCAATTTTTACCATATATTTGGTTATTTACCATTTTCGACTAGTTTCATATATTTTACCACATTTCTACCCTTTTTTCCATCTATGCCTTTAAAAAACTGTATAAAAGACGATCTAAAATACATTTTCTGTACTATTGAGTACTATCAAAAAGTATACATAATAGCAAATACCAGAAATTTTCATTGGAGGAAATGTAAACGCATTTACTCTGTACTCAAGTATACGTAAATATTTATCAAGTAAAAGTAAAACCGCTTTAAGAACTATGGTTGTTAGCAGATTCCTTCTCATGTAGTTTGATGGACAATGCAAACTGACTTTTCAATTCTACCACAATTCACTGTTTAAATGTCAGTTTTACAAGGTCATAAATAATCATCATGTCTGATTGAATAATGGATAAGGGAGTAAAAAATAAGAGAGTGTAATTAATGTAGTAAACTTGAATGTTTCCATACTAATTATCCTGGAAAGTTGTTAGAATGTATTTACTTTTACTTGATAAATACGTATACTTGAGTACAGAGTAAATGCGTTTCCTCCAAAAAAAGTTCTGGTACTCGCTTTTATGTATACTTTTTGATAGTACTCAATAGTACAGAAAACGTATTTTAGATCGTCTTTTATACAGTTTTTTAAAGGCATAGATGGGAAAAAGGGTAAAAATGTGCTCAAATATATGAAACTAGTTGAAAATGGTAAATAACCAAATATATGGTAAAAATTGTGTAAAACTAATGCGAAAAGTTATGAAAATGAGTGATTGTGAGTGACATTTCTGGAAAGTTTTGGCGACATTTATCAAAAGTACTCACATTTACATTTTTTGCAGGGAAAGTACGTTTACTCACGTTTACTCATGAGTAAAAGTGAAAAATTTCACTTTACGTTTTTTGTACACAGGGGGTGAGTAAAAAAAAACTTTACGTTTACATATACTTTGAAAAAAGTTCGGTACTTTTAACAACTCTGCTGTTGACCAGAGTGCAATCAGAAAATTGGATGTCAAAAACGTAAAAATTCTATATATGAGAAGTGCATGCTTGAAAATAACTGGGACTGTTGAAAGTGGTAATTATGGGAACAGTGTATTCTAAAATAGCGAAAAAGTACAAAATAATAAGCACAATAGGGCCTGGTCATGTTGCGCGGACGAAAACCATAGCGTACTGTGTAGTAGTAGTAGTGTTGGGTAGGGTTCAAACGGGATCCCGATCCCGATCCCGGATCCCGTGAACTTCCGGGATTTACCAGTCCCGATCCCGATCCCGATCCCGAAACCCCAATCCCGATCCCGATCCCGATCCCGAAATCTCAAAAATACCAATCCCGATCCCGATCCCGATCCCGAAAGTTTTCAAATCCCGATCCCGATCCCGAGAAACTCCCAAGTCCGGGATCCCGATCCCGGAAAAATTTATGGAAATTATAAAAAGTGAAATGATGACGTTTTTGCATGCAAAAAAGTGGATGCAAACCCCCAGCGTCAATTTTATGCCACTTTTCTGGCATCCAACAGTGTTTTGAGACCTTTATGAACAACTGTGAATGCCAGAAAAATGGCCAAAATCTCTATCCCTAGAACCCAATCCCGATCCCGGAAAAATGCCTATCCCAATCCCGATCCCGATCCCGTGACCCCAATCCCGGCCAATCCCGATCCCGATCCCGATCCCGAAATCTCAAAAAACCAATCCCGATCCCGATCCCGATCCCGAAACCCCAATCCCGATCCCGATCCCGATCCCGAAATCTCAAAAAGTGAATCCCGATCCCGATCCCGATCCCGAAAAGTCAATCCCGTTTGAACCCTAGTGTTGGGCGCGCGTGTAGATAAATGATGCTATAACTTTTGATTGGAAAGAGCTATTGATCTCATTTTATTTATCTTTGGGTTTCTCTCGAGCAGGAGTATAAGACAGAGTTGTTAAAATACCGCTATTTTTGGAAAGCGTAAGCGTAAATACACTTTCCAAATTTTGAGTATGGATACTCAAAGCGTAAGGTATTTTTAAAATACCTGGGAAAGCGTAAAAAAAGCGTAAGCGTAAAAATGATGCTATAACTTTTGATTGTAAAGAGCTATTGATCTAATTTTTTTATCCTTGGGTTTCTCTCGAGCAGGAGTATAAGATAGCATGTTCAAAAAGAAAAATTTTCCGGAAATTTAGCGTTTAGAAATCAGGCCAAATCGGTATATACACAAATGTATATCACCGATTTGACCCCAGAAATGAACTCTCCAGTCATTTGTGATCATTTTAAAAGTTAAATGACTAAAATCGCTTCACAAATAGTCGAATTATTGACGTGCAAAGTTTACGTGTTCTGGGCGACACCCCAAAAAAATCAAAAAATTTACTTTTTTTCAGACCCACCTTATCTCCGGTCAGGAGGGTCGTAGGAAGACGCCTTCGATTTTCATGTTAGCCCCGACCTGAAGCCTTATTATACTCAAACATCAACAATTTTCGCCCAGCGGTTCCCTAGATATAAACACGTGCCGGCAGGTTAGACCCCCCCCCCCTAAAATGCTACCCCCGATTTCAGCTATGGGTGCAAGTCATTAGCCCTGTAAAGAAAGTGAAAAATCAAGTGTCAATTGTCATGCAAAGTGTCAGGCAAACTGTCAATTGTCATGCAAAGTTCAGTAAAATCATAAAATCTTTTCTTTTTTGTTTTGATTGACATTTTACATGACCCCAGCTCTGACATGTTATTCAAGTTAGTCCCAATGACTAGTGATGTAAAGGCACCGGGGCACCGGTGCCCCGGTGCTGGGCACCGAAGGGCACCAGCACCGGTGCTGGTGCGGTGCCATTGCAATCTTCAGGGGTGCCATGCCGGTGCCGGTGCCATTTTTTTCAGAATAGCACCGGTGCCGGTGCGGTGCGGTGCCATTTTTTTGCCGGTGCCAAAGGTGCTAGTACCAGGGCCAAAGTAAAAGGCACCGGGAAAGGCACCGGCCAAGGCTTCATGTGCTGTGCAATTTTGTCCATAGTATGTGCTTATTCATATTTCAAAAAACAGCGATATATTTATCCAACCGTTTTTGCCTATTTTGTAAACCTCCCATCAAATAAATATACCTACTGTGAAATCCATTATACGCGATGCGGTATCTGATGAGCGAATCTAAAATTTTGTTGAATTTTTGTGTTTTATATTTATCTTACTTGTTTGTTCAAAATTTGTTGTCAGTTTATGACAGAGATAGTTCCATTCTCTGTACAGCAACGACTCCAATCAGTAGACAATAGTGGCTATGGACATTGCAGTGAATTAAATATTTTATCTTTCATTTGTAATCATTGTAATTGCTTCATAAAAGTGGTTGCCACATCATTACGATCATTTCAAGTGCTCAACCATCAAAATCGGTTGAAAATTCATGGAAATATGCACTTCCAAAGGTGAGACCACTGAGAAACTGCCCTATATTTACTTCAGAAATTCCAGCCCGGTGCGGTGCCCTTCTGTGCCGGTGCCATTTTTTCCAAAAGGCACCGGTGCGTGTGCGGTGCGGTGCCATTTTCTGGCCGGTGCCCCAGGGTGCCAGGTGCCCTTTTCATGCGTTGGCAAAGGTGCCGGTGCGGTGCGGTGCCATTTTTCCTGGTGCCTTTAACATCACTACCAATGACTTCCATACAAAAAAAGTCCCAACACAAACTTGAATCCACCAAATGTGTTGAAAATTCAGGTACTTGAATTTACTGGACGTGCCGGAGCTGCCCCAGATCTAACTCCAGGAGGAGCTGTGGAATGTGTCAGACTGGATGACCAACACAAGTTGCAAACGCAACAGGCTAACTGGGCGTGGACATTGGTCGCCGTTGCGACTGCTGACACAATCCAACTGAGAAGGTTGGTGCTGGTAGTATATTCTATTGATGGTGTCCAAAAAATTGATATTTCTCACAAAATATTATCAAATATACCGTAAATCCTCGAATAAGTCCCCGGGGAGTGTTTTTTTATGTCAGAATATTTTGAGGGGGGAGTTAATCGAGGGGCAGGGGGGAGTTGTTCTTTCATCAGAATATTCAGTACATACCGTATTTCTTCTGATAGAAGAGCGCCGTTCTATTTTTTCGTCAACTTTTCTACCTGCCGTTCTATTGGAGGTGCCGTTCTATTGGGGGCTGCCGCTCTATTTTGTTCTTCAATTTTTTTCCAACACATTTTTCATTTGAACATATTGTTTTTTTTGATGAAACATGAACAACATTTTGGTATCAGAGCATCAATTCAAACAAAACCAGATGTGAAAACAACCCTGAATCATATTTCTGATCACCTTGGATGTTCTCATGACCTATTTATCTAACAGTTCTGTGTTTTGACACTCTTCCAACATAATTTCTACCTGCCGTTCTATTGGAGGTGCTGTTCTATTGAAGGCTGCTGTTCTATTGTTTTCGTGAGTGCAAAAACGTGCCATAACCTGCCGTTCTATTGGAGGTGCCGTTCTATTGGAGGTATGCCGTTCTATTAAGCCGGAATTAGAGCTCAGCATTGATTCGACGTGAAATGACGACGTGAAATGACGTCGTGAAATTAATTGCAAGCAATAGTCTGACGTGAAATGTAAAGTTGTTCCCTGACGTAAAATGATGACGTGGAATGATAAAAATTGAATTTTTCAATTCGCTCTAGATGAGGCTGATAACACTCAGTATTGGACACGATTAAGGTATTGATTCATATATTATCCTTAGAAAATTGTAGACCCGTAGCATGATCCACACTCGTGTAATTAATTTCACGACGTCATTTCACGTCGTCATTTCACGTCTAATCGACGCTGAGCTCTAATTCCGGCTTTAGAAGAAATACGGTAAGTATGTACATCGCCGCTTTAGGTAAAACATTCTTTTGTGTTTACACTGCATATGGTTCACTGCCTTTGCTCCATGGCTTTTTTGGTCTGTCCGGCTTCATCGAAATGTTTTTTATGTGACACGACCAGGGTTGGCAAAATCTCAGAAAACAATAAAAATAAAATAAAAATAAAATGGAATATGTTGTGAGGTTGTGGTCGGTGGTGGGTGTTTTCTCCCCTGTATTGTGGCTTGTCAGGTTGGCTTGATGGTTGTTGTGTTGGCTTTTAGTTCAGGAAGTCCAGTGGTTTGGTTTGGGTACTTTATTTTAGCTTTGTCCAACAGTAATGGAAGGGAAGGTTTGAAGATGCAATAATGCTATGCAATGCTGTTAAATGTATTTTTGACTATATTTTTGAATAAAATGAATCCTACTAGACGTGAGGCTTGCTTTTATACTCCTCAGTTAGCACAAAAACTGTTTGCCAAACATCTAAAAACATGCAAACACTGCTCAGCGACAAGTCAGATGTTTGATCTATAAAATGCAAACACAGCTCAGCGACAAGTCGGCAGACCTCTCTTATGTAAATAAAACTTTCTTATGTAAATAGACCATGCATGGTACTTATACAAACTGTAGTAATTCTTACTCTACTTGTGTAAACAGTAGTATTTTTACTCTGCTATCCTAAAATATATTTATCACTTTTCTTGCCAAGATGGCAACAGAATATTAAAGAATAAAATAAAATAAAATAAAATGGAAAATTTAAGAATAAAAATAAAAATTGTATAAAAATTCGAATTTTTGTAAAATTGTGTAAAAATTCATATTTTTGTAAAATTGTATAAAAATTCATATTTTTTGTAAAATTTTGTCTCATTTATTCAGCTCGAGTCTCTACCTATTTATTCATGGATCTGGGGGGTGTCCCAAGCATTGTAAAGTGTCAAATGTCATGTAAAATGTCATGCAACATGTCAATTGTTATGACAAATGTAAAGTACAGTGTAAATTGTCATGACATGTAAAAATTAAAGTATCAATTGTCAAGCAAATTGTGTTCAAATCTCATGTTTTATTTCGAAATCTTATGTTTTGTATCCAAATTATGTTGCGTTTAACTCCAAAACTTTATGTGAACATTTGGATACAAAAACATAAGATTTGGATATAAAACATACTATGGATACAAAAACACAAGATTTGGATACACAATTTACACTTTGCATGACATTTGTCATGACAATTGCCACTTTGCTTGAAATTTTACATGACACTTGACATTTTGCATGACAATTGATACTTTACTTTACATTTGTCATGACAATTGACACTTTGCATGACATTTTACAAATGTGCCCAGCACACTCCAGTAGTCCTTCCTCTGAAAATGCAAACCATTCTTATCAATAATTGTAACTTTACACTTGCAGCTAGCTAACAATACATATTGCATGCAACTTTTGAAAAGTAAGGGAAAAATTTGTCACAGGTTTTTCATGTAAGGTCTAATTATAACATTTTTCTGGCCTTGCATGCATGTTTCTGATTTTTTGTAAAATTTTTGTACAATTTTTGTAAAATTTTTGTAAAATGAGTCATTTTATTTTATTAATGACTTTTGGGAATAAAATAAAATAAAATAAAATGAAACAAGAATAAAATTAAAATAAAATAAAATTTTTATACAATTTTTATACAATTTTACTAAAATGAATTTTTATAAAACCAACCCTGGACACGACTTATTTGCATCGATCAATGGGGAGTTATTCGAGGGGGAGTTAATTTTTTCCTCACACTCGTAAGAGGGGGGAGTTATTCGAGGGGTTGGAGTTATTCGAGGGGGAGGGCTTATTCGAGGATTTATGGTAATCTCAACGAATCACTCAAAAAGACAATGTAATTCAATCACCTCGGTGGTTTTTAACGATGGCAAAAAAGATTTCACCCCTGAAAAAATACTTTTCAAATTTTTCAGAGAATACCAGGCCGCAAAGCACATTCTTAAGTTACACCAGAGTTGCAAAAGTGTATACCGGAATTGCTTACACCCGGCGGACATCACACTTAGTATGAAAACCTACCATAACCCATCTGAATAATGACCCAAAAATAATACATTTTTTTCATCATAATATTTCGTTTTTATGTATTATTATTATTATTATTATATTTTTATTCACCAATGTTATGTTTCCATACTACCGTATTACCTCTAATATAAGGTATACCTTATATTGTTTTCGTCAGATTTTTAAAGCCAAAAGTTATACCTTATATTAGAGGGTACCTTATATTAGAGGTTACCTTCAATTTTTTGGCCGGATTTTGCATAAATTTAACATGCATAAATTCAATACAAAACGACCTGATCGGTATCGAGTTATCGCCGAAGAAGTCGACGAAGAGTTATCGCAGTGCCTTTCGGCACCATTATCATCATTTTCCGCCATGGTTAGCAACCGTTTTAAAGATTTTGTGCGGTTTGGCACGCAGCCAGCTGTATTATATTAGAGGTATGCCTTATATTAGAGGGTACCTTATATTTAATTCGCCACGTTCAATATAGCCAAAAGTTATACCTTATATTAGAGGGTACCTTATATTAGAGGGATGCCTTATATTGGAGGTAATACGGTAGGTGTGCTGTCCGCCGAGTATACCCGGAATACCTGGGTAAATGGGTATTTATATTTACGCTTACGCTTATGCTTTCATAAAATAACCATATACTTTTTTACGCTTTCCCGGGCAAAATACCTGGGTACAGAACGTGTATTTTTTTGCTTTCAGAAGGCCCTGTTTTATGATTTTGAGAAAGCATAAAACAGGGTCATGTACACAAAGAAACTGAACAAAACAGACCAAAATAAAATAACTGTGTGCACTGTGCAGTAATGCACTGGAAATAGCGACACATGTACAAATTGTGTCGCAAACGAATGTCATGTTAACACTGTGTTGTGGCTTTAGATTAGAAATGTTGAGGTCAAAATGATGTTGTCACCACCTAGGCTGCAACAGCATGAGTTAGAAAATGAATGTTAAGTGTTGCTGCCAATGAATTGCCATCCGCATCTAAGGGCAGACGTCTGAAAAATGTTGCTGAGAGCTCTAAACTCAGAATACACTCCAGGAAAAATGTCTTTAGCCCTTTGATTTTTCTAATCAAATTCTGATTCTTAGGGGTGGAACTAATACATAGGGAGGGTCATTCTGTTTACCCCCCCACAGTAGATATTTGGTCTCCCTCCTGCATGCATAGTCAATGTTTCGTTAACCGTGAACGCAGCACCTTCCACGATTTTTTTTTACATTTCGCTCAATGTGCGTAACTGTGGGCTGGCACGGTGCCAACATTTCGTTTTGTTCACAAAGTCAAAAATACACACCATGCCGGGTCGATAATTGTCTGCCGACTGAAGGCAGCTGATATGAGATATCAACATCATGAGATATCAGTGTGAGTGCAGAGTATCAAGTCCACCACGGATACCATTTTGAATATAAATTCGTAGAGTGATAAATATGTGAGCAGTGCATCGTTTTTCACATCATATCACAGACTTTAACATATCATATCATTTTAACATGTTTTTCCCTTGTTTGACCGTTTTCAGAAAAAGGCTAAAGACTTTTTTCCTGGAGTGTACAGAAAGTGTTTTTATTTTGAGAACTTCATTGCATGTGTTATCTCCATCGTTATCCATCGTTGCATGTGACACCCGCTTCCCTACAGAGCGTGCATGGCGACCGATGTCAGCTGCATGGCGAAAGTGACGAACATAATCAGTAACCTACATGCCTGCATCCACGCTGATGCACGGGCAGATGGAACGGAAGCGGTGCCATACGCATCAAAACCAAATTTCATAGAGTTGTGCGCTTCGGAAACTTATAGCTGCTACACCGTTAGTGACGCGATAGCCGAAGCCGGGGATTACAGCTCAGCGGCGTTTGACGTGAAATGATGACATAAAATTATGTCGTAAAATTGATTAAATACATCAAAAATGACAAAGGTACAGCATTGAAATTTCAGAATTAGATAGTTCTAGTAATTGTGTGTTATGTCCAAAAATATTTTTTAAATAATCATTGATATAGTTATCAATAGGGTGTCAAAAAAATTTTTTTTACGGAAAACGGAAAACGGAAAGGTAAAAAATTTTCACTTTACGGAAAACGGAAAACGGAAAGGTAAAAAAAAATTTCTGCTGGAAAACGGAAAACGGAAAGGTAACAAAACTTCACTCAGCGTAAAACGGAAAACGGAAAGGTAAAAAAAAAATTTATCAGCCGGAAAACGGAAAACAGAAAGCAAAATTATCACGAAAATGGAAAAAATTAAGTGAAATTTGCATGGAAATGGACAAATTTGCATGCAGGTTTGCCTGTTTGGCTTTGATTGTGGTAGAGGTACATTCTGCAACTATGGATCATGCCAGTAACTTCACTGACAGTTCACGCTTAACTGAACCAACAAAACATCATCAAAAGGTAGCAAACATACACTACAACAACAATAAAGTTGGAGTAGATGTGGGTTGACATGGGGACCCACAACCCCAACACACAGTTGGGAAGGAAAGTTTATTGCACAGTGCTGAACTGAACATGCATCACAAAAGGTCACAGGTGGTGTGCACTTGAAACATATCAATCGCGGGTTTGGTAATAACCCCATCTACACTACTACTCAACTCCTCAGGGGGTAACCAGATTATATGACCTCGGATAATCATAAATCGGTAAGAGATACAACAGTTTACAAGTTTCACATATCTGAAGTTACAAAAACCAATTGAACAATGTTTGCATGGGAAAACAGAAAAGCTTATACACGAAAGAGTTTCCTCAATCAAATGAACAAATTTCATGTCTTGCATTGACAGCAGGTCTTTTATCCAACATCCATCGACTTGGACTTCTGCTGCACTTTCCTTGATGTGTTGCATTAAGGCTTGACCATTCAACAACATTTGCAGAATCATCAGTCTCTCAAATAGATAGGCGGGTGGTCGTAACTTGATGTCGCAGGTTGACAAATCAGCCAAATCAGTTTGTGTGGTGATGTTGTGCAGACTGGCCAGGTAGTTGGGATTTCCAAGCAGAATCGAGCCATCGGCAGCAAACATCTTGACTCTGAGTTTTGTGAGCATGTCTCTCTCTTCAAGTCTTTGTGAGCACATCTGATACAGATTTGGATACAGATAAAAATTATGAATGACACAAGAACCTGGTAGAAAAAAACACCATAGTGGAAAAAGATAAACTAAAAATCGAGCCAGAAAATGGAAAAATGGCCTGGAAAAATGGAAACAGAAAGGTCAAAAATTTTCAGCCGGAAAACGGAAAAATGGGCCGGAAAAATGGAAACGGAAAGGTAAAAAATTTTCAGCTGCCGGAAAATGGATAACGGAAAGGTAAAAAATTTTCAGCTGCCGGAAAACGGAAAGGTAAAAAAAATTTCAGCTGCCAGAAAACAGAAAATGGAAAGGTAAAAATTTTTCCTGCGGAATGGCGGAAACGGAAAACGGAAACGGAAATTTGACACCCTAGTTATCAATCTTACATCAAAATTTTGTTGTTGATGTAAAATGTTTGATGTAAAATGTTGATGTAAAATGTGTATATTATGACATAAAATTAATAAATTATTTAAAAAAATTATTTTCTTAATTTTTTGGGACATTACACACAATTACTAGAACTTTCTAATTCTGAAATTTGAATGCTGTATTTATCTGAGCTGCTGAGCTGTAATCCTGGCTTTAGAGGGATGTGAATATTACCTACTCTCAAAGGCTGTTGACAAAAAAATTCATGATGATAACACATGAAAAAGTACCATGTCAAGTGTACTGACTTCTGAAACTTCTTACTTCTCACTTCAATGGGGAAATATTTGCAGGTAATTTTGGGTATTGAGTGCGGCTCAGTTATTGACATTGAGTATCAGGTTTCGACTCCAAAAATGTGCAGGTATCACGTTCGGGTAGGATCGGGTTGGGTCTGGTTCCCAACCCTAGTAGGGACCAGTTCAGTTGTGTAAATGCAGTGTGTAAATTTTACTCTGAAAATATTTGGATCACTTTCCATTTGAAGGGTGTGCTTCTAAAAGTACCGATCTACAAATTTTTTCATATTTTGAGTTCGGACCATTGTTGGCATCCCCATAAAAACGTGCTTCAAAGAAATATATCATATGTGGGGGGTGCAAAATTCAATTTTGAGATATCGGGGGTAAAAAAATGAAAAATATGGCAAAATACAGATCCTGTAATCTAAAAAGTACCGATCTAAACAGTTTTTCCAAAATTGTGCTTTTAAAGGTAAAAGTACCGATGTCAGATCGTTAGTTTTCAGCGCAAAAACTCATTTTGTGCTTTTTTATAATGGGTAAAAGTACCGATCTACATCTATCCGATTTTGTGTTTTTAAAGGTACCGATCTACATGCTATTACCAATTTGTTCCTTTAAAATGTACTGTACTACAAAAAATACCATTAACTAAATTTGATATATTTAGTGTTATGTGTATAAACAACGATTATACACATGCATGTGGATTAGCATTGAAAAAATGGCCGATTTTGAGAAAGTATAATTAAATATTATTTCAGAAAATCTCTCACGAAAAAAATATAATTAAATCTCTTGGGTCATTTTCGAAAATATAATTAAATCTCTGAGAAAATCTCTTGCCGTTAAAACAATCTCATAAAATCTCTCAACTTAAATTATGATTTAATCGATAGGTATCTCAAGGTGTTTGAACCAGAGGCGTTTGTTTGAGTAGATATTAAGCACCTTATGTGTTGTTTCAGCTTTTACTACCACATACTAGGTGGTACTATCTAAATAATCAACAGAAATATAATTTAGGTACATTTTTCCTCATAATAGAATACATTACTTTCACGCGTGAAGCATAGTTGTTAAAAAGTATTTATTTTTACTCGATAAATCCGTGTACTCAGTACAGAGTAAATACGTTTACATTTCCTCCGAAAAAAGTTTGCTTTGACGTATACCTCGCTTTGACGTATACTTTTTGAAGGTACTTGAGTACAGAAAACGTATTTCAAATCGTCTTTTATATAGATTTTTAAAGGCATAGAAGGGAAAAATGCTGAAAATATGGGAAACTAATCGAAAATGGGTACAGTACCCAATATACAGTCAAAACTGCATAAAATAGGCAAAAAGTTCTGAAAATGAGTGATTTTGAGCAAAATTTTTGGCGACATTTCTTAAAAGTACTCACGTTTACGTTTTCTGAGAGGAAAAGTATGTTTACTCATGTTTACTCATGTGTAAAAGTAAAAAAAAATTAAAAAGTAAAAAGTACTTTTCATTTCCTGTGCTCAGGGAGTGGGTAAAAATAAATACTTTACGTTTACGTATACTTTGAAACAAGTTCAGTACGTTTAACAACTCTGGTGTGACGATCGACACAGTATTTATCAGATGACTTTTTCACCAAATTTTGGTAACTGTATTTGCAAAGAATGCAGTCAACTTTATAGTTGTCAAAACATATTCACGTTTACTCAAAAAAAGCATATTCTAGAGTACTGAGTAAATACATTTACATTTCTTCTAAAAAAGTACCAGTACTCTATCTTATGTATTCTTTCTTTTTGAAAGTACTCGAGTACAGAGAATGTATGTCAGAGACTTTTTATAGGCTCTTTCATGCTATAGAACAGAAAAAAGGGAGAGAAGAAACCTAAAGTAGGAGCAAAATAGCCAAAAATGGGTATATTGGCACATATATAGTTTAAAATAGCTGAAAATATGCAAAAAAGCACATGAACTAGTGAATTTGAAGTGAAAATTGACAAATGTAGAGAGATTTTCTTGAGAGATTTTCTCAGTCAGCAAAAAATATAATTAAATCTCTCTGGAAAACCGTGGAAAAAAATATAAATCTCAGAAAATCTTATATTTTCTGAGATTTTCTGAGATTTTTCAAATATAAATCTCCCAGAGATTTTTTCAATGCTAATGTGGATACCCAACAATATGCCCAAAATACCCATACCCAAAATTCCCATACCCAATACCCACGTATGGGTATTGCATACTCCAAACTTTAAATTGCGATTATCTCAAAATCGATTTTTTTTAGATCGGTACTTTTAGAAGCACACTCTTCATTTACAGGCATTCACACCACGAGGCCACGTGACTGCCGGGTGCGTGGATGGTGCGTCAGCGGGCGCCACAACGCTGAACATCTCGCAGTGCGTCCGGGGGTCCGCTGCGGTGGCCAGATTCGCCAGCCCGGATGCGCGGTCAGCCTGCGTGCTGTACGTGGGCGACGGCACCAGCCTGGAGCCCCCCAACTGGCACCTGCCCACGGTCAAGTGCAATAAGGGAGGCGAGACTATGTCAGCCAATGGACACAAGGAGCGGTGCTTAGACACCCCTCTGTGTGGGGTGAGTTGAGTAGATACGGCCAGCTTTGTAGACCGTGCGCCGCTACGCATGTACGACATGCCCGACATGCATGTAATTATACCCAGCATGTATTTATGTATTTTTTATGTTTATGTATTACATGTGTGCTGGGTCTACGTGTGTGGTTGGTTTATGTGCGTAGCAGGCCTGATCTGGTTTGTATGGGTCAGATAGGAGTAGGTTGGAGTAAAGCAAAACCTGAGCCAATGTGAGTGTGTGCACACTATGTAGGTAGTTGCTTAATCAACAATGAATTTATAGAAAACTCAATGAGAACAGTTTTCAAAATGTTTCACAGGCCTTCCACAACGGTCAAAAATATGCTAAGAGCTTAGCCTGTGATCTAAACGTTTTTGTTGCTGTTGCAGTGGATGAAACTGTCTATTCATGTACACTTTTGTGCTGTTAACTACTATAGTTCTTTTAGTTTCCAAATTTATATTTCTGATTACAGAAAATTCAGAAAACCATCACAAATATCTGTTTCTTGCTGCCACCTGCTACCAGAGTTGTTAGAATTACTGGACTTTTTTCAAACTATATGTAAACATAAAGTATATTTTTACTCACCACAAAGTAAAGAAAACATAAAATCTGCTGACTCGTTTCCACTTCTATTGTCTCCACAACCATTTCGATTTGGTTGCAATTTTTAATCAATATTTTAAAAGGCACTACCCTCTTGACCTCTTGTATCTTTAATATTCAATGAAAACACTTCTGTAAATACATAGCAGTGTACCGTATTACCTCGCAATACCCCCATGGGGTTTATTATTCCACCAGCAAAATTTGAGGGTTGGGGTAATTGGAGGTGTTGGATTTGAGGGTTGAGTGGTTTTGGTTGGTTAGTATTCATAGTGTTCCCTTGATGGCTGCTATCACACAGCTATATTCGATCAGATGTAGAAGTAGTATAACTGAACAAACATCATGATTCCTAACATATTCCCCCTTTTCTCCCTTAACAAAAGCAAAATAAGTTTAGGGATAAGTTAAGTTAAGGGAGAACAGGGTTGACCAAAACCATCACACTTTCACTCTCTCTCTGGCGAAGCCACTGAAAGCAACTGACTGGTACCTCTATTGCCAGTGTGCTCTTTTGTTTGTCTGGATCACTCCGATGTGACAGTGGACACCGCGAGCTGACAGCACTGAAGGAGACCTCTTTTCCCACCTGTGAAGCATTTCCGCTGTGTGCCCAGCCGATGGGTGAGCAGGTGCTGTAGGTGTAGGTTCCTTTGAAGCTGGATAGAAGCAGCTTGTTGGCACTGGTTCTGCTGTCTGCCCAGTGGATGGTTGAGCAGGTGCCAATGAAGAGCTTGGTAGGTCAGCACAGCCATTCGTCAATGATGCAGCCATCCCCTCTGCATTGAATACGGTTTATGTCGTCCACCATGTTGGATTTGAGGGTTGAGTGGTTTTGGTTGGTTAGTATTCATAGTGTTCCCTCGATGGCTGCTATCACACAGCTATATTCGATCAGATGTGGAAGTAGTATAACTGAACAAACATCACGATTCCTAACAGAGGGGGGGGGGTATTATTTGGATCGTAGTAAAAACGTAGGCATTTGCATACACAAAACAGGTAATAAATGTGTCCAAACCGGGTATATTTGGACATAAAAACGTACATAACTACACAAACTAGTGTGTGTAGCTGCTACGCAAATTAGCAGTAATAAATACATCATGTACATGGTCCGGCTGAAAAGTCCCCAGGCAGTGCTCGCCATTTGCGCTAGGGTTAAGCTACAGTCATAAAATACAGTCATACAGTTTTCACCCAAAATTTCATCCCTCTAGCTCCACCCACTGCGGAACTGTGGGGGTTACAATTTCGGTCATTTTGTTCTGATGTACAAATGGTGCTCTAGCTCAATGCTGCTTTAAGTTGTGATCTCGAAACTTTGCCTAGTGTAAGCCACCTGTGTTGGAAATGTGCCAGCAGTAACCAACATTAGCTATGATATCATAAGCCTAGTCCACATTGTCATTACTGTCACTACTCTCACTACCAAATTCATCATTCTGCACCTCCTTCTCAAAATGGCCCCCCTTGGAGTTTACTCACTGCTGTTGAACACTGGTAATGTATCCACTACACATTAGTAATGAAACACAGGGAAATTTTATCCACACAATTCATTTACTGCACATTACAAAACAACATTAAAATCACTGCAATACAACATGATCTCAGATGATCACCAAAAACATCCATCACAGTTCCCACGTTTCCCACGTTTCACCCTGATCTGCATATTAATTGTGCAAGCAATAATGTGTATGAAAGTGTTGAATACTATCAGCACATTGCCAACACTGGTGGCTTACACTAGCCAAAGTTTCATGATCACAACTTATAGCAGCATTGAGCTAGAGCACCATTTGTACATCAGTACAAAATGACCGAAATTGTAACCCCCACAGTTCCTCAGTGGGTGGAGCTAGAGAGGTGAAATTTGGGTGAAAACTCAAAACACCTGATATCTTAACCTGTCAAAATTTTATGACCGTAGCTTACCCCTAGCGCGAATGGCGAGCACTGCCCGGGGACTTTTCAGCCGGACCATGTACATTGTAATACTGAACTTTTTTCAAAGTAAACGTTAACTAAAGTATTTATTTTTTTTTTTTTTTTGAGTACAGAAAACGTTAAGTATTTTTAAAATACTTGTACGCTGCGTAAAACGTGAGTAAACGTAAATACCAGTATTTTTACTCAGCGAAAACGTAAAAACTAGTATTTTTCCAATTTTGTACTTGAAAAACATAAATGTGAGTAGAGCAAACGTGGAAGTCATCACTTTCCCTACCCGTCGCAACTTTGATCATTGCGGCTGCGATTTTCACAGCTACTTCAATTCGCTTGAATAGTTTTTGCTTGTTTTGCACCCCATTACTTTTTTGGAATTACGTTTCCTGTACTCGCGTACTTGCAAAAAGTATGCGAGTGAGTACCGGTATTTTTTTCGGGAGGAAACGTCAACGTATTTACACAGTACTCGAGTATACGTAAAAGTCGAGTAAACGTAAATACGTTTTAACAACTATGATTATTTCCCCAGCCCATTTTGAGTGGGGGTTAATTCGAGGGGGAGGATAATTCGAGGTAATACGGTAGTCACTTTGTCCCACATATATCCCAGCTAGCGTTCTAAAGATCTCTGAGAGATTTATATTTAAAAAATCTCAGAAAATATAATTAAATGGTAATTTAATTATATTTATATTTTTCTGGGATTTTTCAGAGATTTAATTATATATGTTTTTCTTTGGGCGAAAATATAAAAAATCTCTCTGAAGTCACCTTTTTGAGAAATTTTGCCCCAATTTTCATACTTTTTGCCCATTTTCACCTTCAAATCTACTTCAATCCATGCTGTCTTCACTAATTTTTTGGCTATACATGTCCTTATTTCTATACCATGTTTGGCTATTTTATTCACTTTTATGTCTTGAAAAAGCTTACATGAAAGCCTATGTGATATACAAGTTCTGTCTGTACTCGAGTAGCTTCAAAAAGTATATGTAAAAGTGAGTACAGGTACTTTCTGCAGAGAAATGTGAACATATTAACTCATTTAACTCAGTAAACCTGAGTATACATATTTTTGAGAAAACAGATATGGTTTTGGCAACTTTGAAAAAACAAGAGAAAAGTTGAATGGTAAAATTGCAATGCACCATTACCATCATCACCCACCAGGTCCTTCACAATTGGCAGTTTATGATATTTTTATGAAAGTTTGTTGAAACGAATGCCTGACATTTTGCACTGAATCTACACTGTATACCTAAAGTGCTGCTAGTGCTGAGCAGCTTTTCAGTCAGACTTCAGTTGTGTCAAATAGGTGTTTGAATTTGAGTGAGAAGAGTTTTTGGCACAATATGTTTTTGAAGATCGTGTTGAAGTAACATTTGTGACTTTTGATAGTTTCACTTGACTCTATTTGAAAATTAAATTGTGGTTTCTGTTGTTTGTAATTTCAAATAAAACTGTTCAAGCAACACGTAAGAGCTTATTGAGTACATATTTACTCTGTGTTGTCCAAACACCTTGAAATATCAAATTAAACTAAAATTCCAGCCAGGAAATTTTGTTCAAGCATGGGAGATTTCTCAGAGATTTAATTATATTTTCCAAATGACATGAGAGATTTAATTATATTTTATTTTGAGAGAGATTTTCTGAGATTGTATTTTATCATATTTTCTCAAAATCGGCCATTTTTTGAAACGCTAATCCCAGCATATGTCCCACATTGGATTTTCTGAAATACATTTACGTCCGCGTATGCTTTGGAAATGTACGCGTACAAGTGCGTGCGGTATTTTTTGATAAAGTATATGTAAATGTATTTACCGCGTACTCGCGTACGCGTATTTTTCAAGTAAACGTAAGTACCTTTTAACAATTTTGCCCGCTATAGGCGGTTGCGAGCGCGCGCGGGAGTGGGAATCTGGACTTTGGTTGCTGGGATGACGTGCGTGCAACAGGTGCCAACCCGAATGATGTGAATTGCGATGATCACCAATCACCTACATGCGAAGCCATGCCAGACCTTGGTGATACTGGAAAGTGCTGCTGTAAAAATACACTGGGAATTGAGAGGTGAGATTGGGGCGGGCGGGCTGTGCAGTTGGGTTGGGAGAGACGATATCACTTTTCAATGTCAATATTCAATTGTTAAATTTTGTGCCTGTAACTCAATATTTTACAACAACGTGATATGTCAGCCCAAACCTACTATATGCTGGCGATAAAAATCCTATGGAAAATTGAAAGTTGGACCAACATATGTATGCCTCATGCCTGCAATTATATTTATTGTTTTTAAAGAATTTTAATTAAGATTTATGATGACGTCATGATGGAGTGTTTCCTACAGAAAATTGCATAGCATGTTGTCCACGGTGTATATCACTATCGAACACTGCGTTCAAATCATGGGCTGGATGAAGTCTTATGAGGGCTGTTTGTCTGTTTTCAGCTTTGCCATTTGAGTTTTAATCTTTGTTAGTATTCTTATAAAATTGTTTTCATTTTTGGGTGCAAAAATTAAATACAATTTCATTATTGCCATTCTTTTTGTTTTGCATCTTAAAATAGCTGTTGTAATGTGTGCAAAAATTGCAACTACTTGTTCAGTATATACCCTCTTAAAAATTGTTTCATCAGAGACACATTTTTATTTTTATTTTTTTATACTTCATTGCTCATTTCACAACAACCAAAAGAAAGAGAATAACAAACTACACATATATGTATGTGATAACTAAAAATCATAAAATGTACCAAAAAATACAGTATAATTTTCTCCATCGCATCCACAATACGATTACCGGAATTTATCCCCCGATGGACTTCTCACCCCGGGGGATGATATAGTCCTCGAGGACTATATTGGCCGACAGCCCTTTTTGTATGAGGACTATATCAACCCATTATATATATTACCTACTGTGTGTGTTACATTGACCCGCGGCACGCGGCCCGGCCTTGCTTTACATTTACCCATTGACCCATTGTTGACCCGGCATCTGTTGATGGGAATGTGTTTGCTATTTCCTTTTATTTATTGCGATGCAAGAACACTGCTTGCATCAGATCAAAAATATTTACTAACGCGTGGCACGCCAATATTATGCACGCGTCTGTTTGGCCTATTGGCATCGATTATCGATTGCGTGGGTAAATGAAGAACAATGCATGCAACTAGGAAACTCAATTTCTCGGCCATTTCTCAGCCGATTTTCACCAATGAACACTTAAAATGATCAGAATCACATGGAGATTGTATTTTTATGTTCAGATTATTAAGAATTTGGTAAACTCATGGTAATGATGACAGACAAATCGCCAATATACTACAGACAAAACGCCAATGCAACACAGACAAAACGCGAATGCAACACAGACAAAACACCAATGCAACACAGCAAAATGCCAAAGCATTTTGTCTGTGATCCATGGGAATTTTGTCTGTGTTGCATTTGCGTTTTGTCTGTGTTGCATTTGCATTTTGTCTGTAGTATATTGGCGATTTGTCTGTCATGATTACCATGAGTTTACCGAATTCTTAATAATCTGAACATAAAAATACAATCTCCATGTGATTCTGATCATTTTAAGTGTTCATTGGTGAAAATCGGCTGAGAAATGGCAGCGAAATTGAGTTTTAAAGTTGCATGCATTGTTCTTCATTTACCCACGCAATCGATAATCGATGCCAATAGGCCAAACAGACGCGTGCATAATATTGGCGTGCCACGCGTCAATAAATATTTTTGATCTGATGCAAGCAGTGTTCTTGCATCGCAATAAATAAAAGGAAATATCAAACACATTCCCATGGCCAAACAGATGCCCCAATAGTGTAATTATATATTTTGTATGGAGGACTACATCATCCCAGGTTATAAAAGTCGGGTCGAAGTAGTCCTCTGGGTGAAGTAGTCCTCAAGGGCTATATCAACCCAGGGGTAAGAAGTCCATGGGGGGATAGGGTACGTAAGCCCCACAATACCGCATGTCCTACAAATGCAAAAAAAATATTTTGTCTGCAGCATTTTTCCAAAGTATTTTATAATGACTTCATAACATGAAAACAAACCCAAAAAACAATGATGGCAGCCGTTTTAGGTGATTCTGACAGTATTAAACTATTTTCAAAATCAAAAACTGACTTTTCAATAAAGAACAGTGAAAACTAGCTTGTGTGGTGCCATTATTCCTACCCATCTTTTTCCATATACCCAGTTGCAACCAATATGATGAGACGCGAGAGGTAAAGTGTGTCACCAGTGATGCAACTCCAGAGAGGGAAGAAGTATGCAGCCAAGCACCATACAAATGTTTAGTGGTTAGTGTGGGATGTTCAAAGAAAGTACTAGGGATGGCTGAAAAAGGTTTTTTTTCAAAGACATGGTTTTAAAAAACACGTTTTTTTTCAAAAACGGTTTTATTTTAAAATAAAAGTGTTTTTTTCAAAAGCTCCCAGATATGATCATGAGTCAACATATACTGGGGCTAGCATTTGAAAAAATCACCGATTTTTTGGAAAATATATATAAATATATCACTCCAATATTGGAAAAAATATAAATATATATAAATCACTCTAGGTCTCCAGAAAATATAATCAAATTACTGAAAAAATAACTCAATGCTTGAAAAAAATCTCAAAAAATCACTTGCACTTTATTTCAATTTCAAGCAATATTCTGGGCTTTATTTACCATTTGCAAGCACAAAAAATGTACTCTAATATACCACAGTCCATTTATTATCATTCCACAAGCAGTATTCAGTTATACAATATTTTACAAGTGAAAACATCAAGCAAATATCACAGAAAAATTCAACCTTCAGTTCAACCTCAATGAAAACTTCAAAAATATTTTGCACTGCAAATATTTAGCACTCAACCTAGAGTGCCTGGTTGTGGAAATGGATGTTTGACTAAATAGATGCTCATGCTCAGAATTTTCACTGGTGATGTGCTGTGAAAACTCATTTTTGGACACATGTCTACATTTTGGCAACATTGTGATGACACTAGTGGCACTGGTGACACCATGGTGACAGTTTGCCACAATTGTTCCCCATATTTGAAAACAGCTCACATTGGTGCATGTCACTAAGCATTGTCAGTTTTCAAAAATGGTAAACTGAGCTTTTAATTACTGTAGATAAATTTTGATCACATCAAATTGATATTTTTTGATTCAAAGTCATGTTTTATTTCAGAAAAGTATGTTATAAGATAGAGAGATGCTTTATACCTAAAATAGTACCATAGAATTCATAGCAGGATGACATAAATAAAAAGTTACTAAAACAGTTGACATTTTTGTCACATACAAAATGAAAACTAATTGATGGTGATGTCACCATTTGTCATCATTTGAGTTTGAGTTGTAATCAAACTAGTGATTTGCCAACACCACCCACCAAAATTCATGCCATTTTTGAAAACTGAACATACCGGGTGGTGCACGTCAGGCGCACAGTTTCAATCTGCTCCCAACACGTCAATTTTTAATGAAAAGTGCTGAAATTTGGTATATCAGTAGATAAATGTACCCCATTTAGTATGTTAAGAGCACGCATTCATATCACAAAATTTTCACATACATCAAACCATATGAAAGAACGTCACTCCACAGAACCACCACCATTATTGCAATATGACAATACCCAAATGATTAAGAATTTCACCCACAACATTCACATGCATCCTAGGCAAAATTTCATTGAACTGCTGTACCATCAGATGCTTCAACTGCTCAATGTCCATCATTCTGGGCAACTGTGGACTGTGGACCTTCTCCTTCACATAACTCCAAAGGAAAACATCCATTCAATGTGCTTCAGGTTCCAACATAAAAATCTTGCTATATGAATGCGTGCTCTTAACATACTAAATGGGGTGCATTTATCTACTGCCATACCAAATTTGAACAGGTTTCATTTAAAATTGACTTGTTGATAGCAGATTAAAACTGTGCACCTAATGTGCGCCACCCTGTATTTATATAGCTTTCAGTAGTGGAAAACTTGATGGAAACATGTCACCATTTTTGGCCATTTCAGTTTTCAAAAAACTCAGGGTGAAAACTAGTGTGTAGGCACAATATTTAACTGCTTCAAATACAATTTTAACCCAATGATGCTCTACATGAACAGAGAGATTTTCTGGAGAAAATCACTCGCAAATTTCTCTTGCACAGATTACATATTTTAGTCATAAAGCGCAATAATTGCACCACAATGTATCAAGTATGAGTGATTTTCTCAGTGATTTTTTTTCAAATATAAAAAATATACATAAATATATCACTCAGAATTTGGAAAAAATATAAATATATATAAATCACAGGTTATTTATATTTATTGTGATTTTCAAAAATATAAATCACGGGTTATTTTTCGAATGCTAACTGGGGCCAGTTCCGCAAGTAGACAAGTTAAGAGTTAAAAGTTAAGAGTTGAGTTAAAGGTTAAAAGTTGAGTCAAAAGTTGAGTTAAAAGTTAAGAGTTGAGTTAAAGGTTAAAAGTTGAGTCAAAAGTTGAGTCAAAAGTTAAGAGTTGAGTTAAAGGTTAAAAGTTAAGTCAAAAGTTGAGTTAAATGTTAAGAGTTGAGTTAAAGGTTAAAAGTTGAGTCAAAAGTTGAGTTAAATGTTAAGAGTTGAGTTAAAGGTTAAAAGATGAGTTAAAAGTTGATTTAAAAGACAAATGGGTCATTCGTTGCAAAAGCGCAATACGCTGATCTTCAATCATATTTTGTCCCCGCACGGCCATTTTCAAATGACGTGCATACAACATTGGCACCATGCCAGCGAACAGCCGTATCGATACCAATTTCATATTTTTATTTTTTTATATTTTTTTACCATCATTTTCCACTTGTCTCTTAACTCTCAACTCTTAACTCAACTCTTAACTCAACTTTTAACTCTTAACTCAACTTTTAACCTTTAACTCAACTCTTAACCTTTAACTCAACCTTTAACTCAACTCTTAACATTTAACTCAACTTTTAACTTTTCTCTTAAATTTTAACTTTTCTCTTAAACTTTAACTTTTCTCTTAAACTTTAACTTTACTCTTAACTCGCCATTTGTCTTTTTACTCAACTCTTTACTTTTAACTCTTAACTTGTCCACTTGCGGAACCGGCACCAGGTCAATCAGACAGGTGACAGTACTTTTAGAATAGCTGAAGTGTCATGGGAAAGCATTATAAGTGGTGATTTCTGTCAAAAATATATGTTTTATGTCGACTTATTACGTACATCACCCTTTCTCAAACAAGTGAAGTTGGTATGGAAAAGTGCTTAAATACGAATACAAAGCAGGCTAACACATTGGCAGTGGACCACTGCACAAGTATGTGGGGGCACATTGGCTGTATATACACTTGTATATGTACTACACTAGGCACATCGTGGCTTATTATGACATAATAGCACAAACAAATGGAAGCTTTTACACTAAACATGCCTCAAAAGCAATAAAAGCCACCACAAATGGTAAAGTACAGGTGAAATTGCGCGCTTGCGCGCATAAAAATTGCAAAATATATATTGTTTAGCACTAAAAATTATGGCCAAGGTTTAAAAAAAAAACTGTTTCAATGGACGGTTTTTTTTAAATAAAACGTCCTATTTAATAAAAAAACCTTTGAAAAAACCCTGGCCATCCCTAGAAAGTACTGTACTTTTTTCTATTATTAATAAATGTATTTATAAATCATTAAAATGAATCATTAAAAATTTACCCATTGCCTGAGTAATCTAAGCACATGCTGTTGCTGAAATTTTACACCCTATTACGACTTGGCCGGTGCCTTTCCCGGTGCCTTTTACTTTGGCCCGGGTGCTAGCACCTTTGGCACTGACTGAAAAATGGCACTGCACCGTACCGGCACCAGCGCTATTCTGGAAAAAATGGCACCAGCACCGGCAGGGCACCCCCGTAAAACGCACCGCACCACACCAGCACCGGTGCCCCGGTGCCTTTATATCACTAGTTTGAATGCCTTTTTTGAAAAGTTGTGGTACAAACTAGTGTGTGTAAGTGCATAATGATATTTTAATTTATCTAGCCCACATGTTCAAACACAGCTATTTTTATAGGAATGGGTCACGTCTGGTGGTGGACTCGACACTAACCAATGGGAGCTGAGAAGATCATGTGCAGCTGGAGACATATGCAACGAAAACGATTTTAATAAACAAGCAAAGGACCTGTTTAAGCTTTTAAACACAGGGTTGTCTGAAGCAGCCGCAAATACTGATCATTATCTTTGGGAACCGCTGGAGCAGGATCCTGAAAAAGTGGCATTTGGAAAATTGACCTACTGTTGCAATTCTCCAGGTGCCACTCCCAGACCCTGTAAAAGACCCTGTAAAGTGTCAACGACCCTGTAAAATGTCATGTGTCATATAAAACACCCTGTAAAATGTCATGTGTCATGTAAAAGACTCTGTAAAGTGTTAAATGTCATGTAAAAGTACCTGTAATATGTCATGTGTATATAAATCTTACTTTTTGAGATAATATTTGGATACAAAAACAAAAGATTTTGATATGAGGAAATAATATTTGGATACACATGACATATTACAGGGTTTTTACATGACATTTGGCACCTTACAGGGTCTTTGACATTTTACATGGTCCTTTACAGTGTCTGGGAGTCCTCCAGGTTGTTCCCTTTTGGCAAACCTGCCCAGTGTGCAGTGCAACCATGGCAGCGAGTCAGTGGAGTGTAGGCCGAAAAAGACACAGCATGGTTGGACTAGCCCCATATGTCTGCAAGTGAGTGGTGGAGATGGCAAATGTTTGCAATATTTTGGGGAGAATTTTGAAGAATGTCATCAAATTATTTAGTGTTTGTTGAAATTTTGGCATTCGCCTAAATTCAATTCAAAGATATACCGAATGATTGATTCTAAATACCGTATTTCCTCGAAATACCCCCTCGAAATAGCCCCCTCAAAATACACTATGAATGGCACTATGAAAGGCACTATGAATTTGTGGTCCGGGAAATGCATAACAGACGTTCAAAACACTTACTGTGTTATGTTAGAACATCGTTTATACCATTTGTACATCCTTATATAAGGCTGTAAAAAACTTATAAATGGTGGTTATTGTCGCATTTTTCACGTTTTTCTTTCAAAATTTTCACTCTGAAAAAATAAACCCCTGGGGGGTAATTCTAGGAAATACGGTATTCTCAATGATTGTATTTCTCCATTAAAATTATCATAACAACTGTAGTAGATTACAACAATAATTGTGTAGGATGGTTATTCAGTATTCCGCTCAGGTCGCACATTTTACTCCGGTGATATCAGAGAAACCAAGTGGTAACATCAATTTGATATGCTACAATGATTTCCCTGCCAATATCCCTACCAATATTCCTGCGGCTATAAGCGGAAACATAAAAAATGACCTGAATAATAAGGTATGCGCTGAGAGGCAATCATCGCGACCACCAAAATATCATGATTACAACGATGGTGCCAACTTTGGTCAGTTCTGTTATTCCTAGCTTTCGATGACAACGAATGAGTAACGATGGCAAACCCTCCAGAAAAAAGTATTTAAATTTTTAGTATTTTTTTCTAAAATGACTTTTTGAATTTTTCCCTGAAACAGTTTTCGAATTTTCGAATTTAGTTTTTGAATGAATTTTTCCGTAGTTTTCGAAAAATTTTTGGCAGTTTTCGAATTTTTGTGGTAGTTTTCGAATGTTTTTAAATAGGTTTCAAATTTTTCGGTAAAAAATTGTATTTAAAACTTTAAATGCAGTATTTTGGTAGTCATCATGTTCACATAACTTTTTAAACCTTATTATGACAATTGTCTAGCATTTACATCAATCAAAGCCATAATGTGGACCAGTTTATGATATATTTGTTTCATTCACTCATCGATACAAGAACAGGGAAAGCAAATGAAAAAAAAAACATTTTCAAAATCATTGCCAATACACACAACTCATCTGTAGTGACTGCAAACACTCTCTGATTACAATTCACTGGAATCATAACCTCTTTTCTAGAGACATTTTTACGCTTTTATTACAGATCAGACACAGCGCAAGTCAATTGTCAATTGATTAAGAATGTTGAACTTAGGGAATTCAATGCCTTGAATTCCCTAAAAAATTCGAAAAGTCTTTTCTAAACTTTTGAAAAAAATCGATTTTTTATGTTTTTTTTTACCGGCTGTGATCGAAATCCTGCCGGGGCCCGGTCCCCGGCAATGTCGAAATGGCCCCGACCGGGGTCAAACCAGGCTGGCCGCGAGGGTTCCGCACGGTGTGGATTTAGTTTGCCGCTGGGTAGTATGACGCGGGCTGATCCGCCGCGTGCCATTTTGTCGCAGTCCCAATATGACTTACAGTCAGATTGTCAGAATTCATCACGTCTCCATTTCATATGCCCCGAAATTACACGCAGTGATTCAATTTTTGATTAAAATATCAGTATCATGACAATTTACATATATTTTTACACATATGTTACATATACTTACATAAATACCATCTTTGAGTAAAATTTTTACTCAATAAATCCATGAATACTCATAAATTGTATGTGAGACAAAAAATTGCAAATCACATGTATCCAATGATTCCCCAAGCCAAAAATCCTCAAAGACTAATAGGCGCTGCGACAAAATAACACTGCGACGCATGATCACGCGACCTAAGTACGCTCCGCGATGTGCTACGCGGCAAACCGAGAGCAAACCTTCCGCACGTGCGTTTCCGCACACAAGCGCACAAAAAACATCGCGTGGATACGTTCAAAGACAATAAAATAGGTCGCCTGACGCAAACACTCAAGTCCACAGCCCCTGCGCGCGCACAAAAATGGCGCGCGCATAACAGGCAACGTCTGCGTGTCAAACAAAACGTTTTGACACGCAGAAAATTATTGCAGCAGCTTTAAATCATGTAGTGTTGAATGTTGCAATCAATTTTTACACAATATAACCGAAATATTTTAATGAAAAAAACTGTATAATTTTTGTTTCATTATTCAGATGTTTTTTTCAAAGTGATCTCACTTATTAGAAGCAATGTAAATTTAATGTCATGATATATTATTGTAATTGCATCAATCGAGTGAATGCCACATCATTCTGATCATTTTAAGTGCTCAACCATCAAAATCGGAAGAGAAGTCATCGAAATATGCACTTCTGAAGGTGCGGCCTCTAAAGAAAACCACCCGATAATTACATCGGAAGCTGCAGCCCCGATGACTTTCATTGCGTGTTCGTTTTGCGAACACGTAGAATCAGTTATGTGCTAAAAATAAAAATTTCCGCGCGCCTGGTCGACTTGACCTCCATAAGTCCGCGCGTGTTGACAAGTTGTCTTTTTGTGCCCATAGGGCCGGTCAGCACACAAGCGCGCGGTTGCATTTTCTATGCGCGCAACAAGAATTGGTTCCGCGCGTTCGTTTTAGCACGGTGTTTTTCACGCGCGGAACACTCGCGGCCAGCCTGGGTCAAACGTCCCCGGTGAGAAATTTTAGTAAACAAAGAATTTTTGCCCTGACCGGGGATGTTCGTCCCTGGCAGGGGACTAAAAATTTGTCCCCTGCCGGGGACGAACGTCCCCAGTCGGGGACCGAAATTCTTCGTTTACTGAAAAAAAAATTTTACTATACAAAAATAGTCACTATACAAAAATACAGTGATCGAAAAAAATAAAGTTTAAATAAAATAAAAACCGGTAACCGCCCGGAGCTAAAATTTGGCATGCGCACTCACTAAACGAAGGAGTACACACATGCCAAATTTGAGACTAATCGGAATAATTTTACACACCCGCCCAAAGAATATGCATCGGCGGGTGTAACCGTCTTGCAAAAATTTTGTGCATGCTAATTTGGTGATAATTCACCTTATTAACATGCAAATAACCCATACACGCCAATTATTCACTTTTGACTAAAAATTATTTTTTGCCGGGTGTAAATGTACCTGTGTAAATTGCTTTTTTCACCAGGTGCTCAAAAATTTGAAAAGTACAAAAAAATTCGAAAATTCGAAAACTTTTTCGAATTTTCAAATCTTTTTTTGCTATCGTTACAGATGATGTATGCCATCTTGTATGTAACATGAATGGAGTGCTCACTGAGACAAACTTGTGTGATGAATACTTGGGTGACACTTTTTCTCAGTCAGTCTGGCTCATTTGAAATTGATTTTAGCCAGTCCTCAGGATTAGTGATGGAAAAAGCGCCAGGCTTTTAGCGCCAAGCGCCAAAAGCGCCATGGCGCTTTTCTGGACCACGGTGCCAAGCGCCAATGGCTCCAGGTAGCTATAGCGCCAAGCGCCAATGGCTCCAGTAAGCTATAGCGCCAAGCGCCAATGGCGCCAGCGCCAAAGTAAAAACGCTTTTTATTATGCAGCACAATGTCCCAAACAGCCCCATCCCGGAAATTTTTTTCCAGCTATCTACCCAACCTCCGCGAGAGTCAAAATCAGGGGGATTGGATTGGGTAGATCACCTGGTCTACATGTGCACCGGGTTTACATGCGCACCGAGTTCACGCCAAAAAAATTGTATCCAAATCATTCTCAGCGTGGGCGCGGTGTTGGCACGGCGACCGCCAGCTTCCCGACAAAAATGAGGATGACCAATTGCGCCTGTGCTACGGAAACCCGACGAGCGTGCAGAGTAGCCTGTGGGACGTGCGACAAAACACTGACATAAGATTTGGATCCATCGAAAATTGCCAGCAGCATGAGAACTGCGTTTTGGTGTGTTTGGGGGGGTTTTGGTGTGTTTGGGGAATCCCCCTCGAAATATCCCCCTCGATATGCCCCCTCGGAATAGCCCCTCAAAATGGGCACTATGAATAAATACCCCCGCCTCGAAATACTTCCCAATCGAGTGTAAAGAGAACGTCAATGACCAAAGCTGCGGTTTATAACCTGGGCAATGCATAACACACGTTATAAACAATGATTGTGTTACGTTAGAACATGGTTTATACCACCTGCATAGTTAGATAATGTAGTAGACTCTTATACATGGTGGTTTTTGTTGCATTTTTCTGCGTCTGCAGACATTACAAACAACAAATTGGTACTGGGAGTTGAAAAGCTCTCTGGCGAAACAATAAACCCCCCTTGAATTACTCCCCCCTCGAAATACCTCAAAATTCTCACTCTGAAAAAATAAACCCCATGGGGGTATTTCGAATAAATACGGTATTTAGACATATCAACGTAGATGGCTACACAAACTGGTCTTATGTGTAGGTCCGATGCATATTGGCATCAATCAATACATCCTGTACATTGCATACATGATGTACTATATTCCAGACGGTTCCTCAGCTCGAAAAGATATGGGGGCATTTCAAGTGGGTTAAATCAGAGGGGCGTATTTCGAGGAAATACGGTATATATGTATATAATACGGTACCATATTTACTCGAATAATTCCCCGGGAATTATTTTTTCGTTAGACATTTTTGAGGGGGAACTTTTCAAAGGGGGACTTATTCAAGTGGGGGATATATTTTTTCCTCACTCGTCTAGCAGAGGGGAATTATTCGAGGGGGGGGGGGGTATTCACGTGGGGGTAATTATTCGAGGGGGGATTTCAAGCGGGGGGAATTATTCGAGGGGGATTTATTCAAGTGGGTGAATTATTCGAGTAAATACGGTATTTATGTATCCCCCGCAGGAGCTGCTGATAAATGGATCGCTCAACGGCGGCTGCACCAGCGAATCAGATTACATGAGCAAAGTCGACCAGTTGGTGTATCGGAGGATCTCGGCGATAGCGCCCAACGACCTGTCCATGGCGGGCATCAGCTGCGACCCGGACATGGACAAGGACGGGCCCGGCTGCAACAACCAAAGGCCGATGATCAACTGCTACACGGACGCGGCGAGCAGCATGCAGCAGTGCAAGGTCCTGCCCATCTGCATCAGCGTCGGTTTTCCACTCGAAACTTTGATAAAATTCACAAAGTCATTGAATGCAGTAAATGAGTACTTTATGTGAGGTTTCTGGGAGGACTTCAGTGGATATCAAAAAGTGTGGATCAGCTCAGCTTCCTATCTAAACTGCTTCCCAACATTTTTTGCCGTCGTTACTTATCACCCATTGTCGCATTGAAGTCACTAATTTATAGACCTTCGCTGAAAAAATAGAACAGGCTTGCCTCCGATAGAACGGCAGGTAACGGCAGGTGCCGAAAAAAGTAGAACGGCGCTCTTCAATTCTAAGAAATAGTTTAATGCAGAGGTGGCATGCCCGATCAGGGACGTATCCAGGATTTTTGAGCGGGGGGTGGGGGCTGCTTGTTTACGGGTGCCGGCGAACGGGGGGGCTCAGCCACCCCCCCCCCCCTAAAATTTTTCTCTATTTAGTGACGGATAGGCGTTTTGGCGCTAGCGCCATACAAAGGCGCCGCGCCATGGCGCTATTGGCGTTGCCAGGAACCGCTTTATATGTATGTAAATATACATACATATATGTACAGCGAAAGTTGCAAAAATGTGTTCATTTCAAAGGATATTGGTTTACAAGGAACGATCCACTGAAAATAGGTACAATGTTTGCGTGCAAAATTTTTAAGAAACATTGAAAAATATATAAGAAAAGTGTCATTGTCGGGGACTTTTTAGGCCTCACACCGGGAAGGGGGGGGCTGCAGCCCCCCCTCCGCCCCCCCCTGGATACGTCCTTGTGCCCGATACTTTACCCACATTCAGCTGCTAATCGGACAAGGGCAGGATAAGCACATTGGCTGTCTAGAGTCCAACACAGGGATAGATGAAGCAGTTAGAAGGGATCTGGTGGAGAAAAATGTTGCGGCCGGCAGTAGAAGCCAGATCTACAAGTGGTGCAACAAAAAGGGTCCGAGGTAAGTCTTGCGATACTTATCAGCGCACATTCTTATCACCACCATTGATTGTATAAAAAATTTTTTTATGCAAATTGTATAAAAATTGTATATTATTTTTACTTTATTCATGTTCAATTCAATTTTTTTTTCTTCAAAATGTCATTTATAAAATTAAAATAAACCATTTTACAAAGATTGTACTAAAATTTTACAAAAAATCGGAAGGTTGCCATTGGAAATGTTATCATTGGACCTAAACATGAAAAACTTCCTTGAAAGTTTTTCATGTTTAGGAAATGAAAGTGGCATATTATTCCTTTACTTTGCAGAAGATCGGTACATTTAGAAGTACAATTTTGCAAAATGTGTGTAGATCGATACTTTTAAAAATACAAAAGCTGAATAAGCTTGTAGATCGGTACTTTTAAAATTTCAAAAACTGTATTTTGCGATTTTTTTGCTTTATTCGACCCCCCATATCTCAAAATTGAATTTCGCACCCCCACATATTATATATTTTTTTGAAGCGCATTTTTATGGGGCGACCCCAAAAATGGTCCTAACTCAAATTTGAAAAATTTGTAGATCGGTACTTTAAGAAGCACACCCTTCATTTGCTTTTAACTTTTTACTTCTCAAAAGGCAGATTACACAAATTAATAGACAGGTAGAAACTCAAGCAACATATAATTTTTGTACAAATATTGGCTTGCTGCAAAATTTTTTGCTGTTTCAAGATCGTCTCCCATTGGATCGTCCCGGATCGTGAGGTTTCAGTGGGGGTATGTGAGCTAGAATTACAGCTGGATGTAAAATTGAAAAATAAGTCTAGCACGAAATTGTTTACATAAAAGTAGATGATTATAAATGTCACATGATTACCGTATGGCTCCGAGTAAAATTTATCAAACCGGGTAAAAAACATTTCAAAAAAAATAATTCAAAATTTCTTTGAATCTCTCTCCTCCCCACTTCCGCAGCCATTGCGACGCCGACTGCGAAATTAATGGGGCCCAAATCGAACTGTGCTGCGCAGCCGACGAATGCCTCACGTACGACACCAAAGGGTTCCAGTGTTTGACTGGATCCGCGGCCAGGAACGAATTGTCTGCTGAAGCGTTTGTGAACGCAGTTAATTGTCCCGAAGCTCAGTGTCACATAGTGAGCTGCTTGAAGGCTTTGAGGCTTGAATACAGCTACCGTAAATACTCGATTAATGCGACCGTCGCATTATTGTTTTCAGCACATTTTTGGAGTCACGCTAATATGGGGGGTCGCAATTTTTGTTCATCAACTCAAATCAATGAAATAATGTTTAATCGATGCGGACTTTGAAGGTCAAATTGTGATTAAAGCAACAAAAATACATTTTCTCGGTACGCATGTAGTTTTGAAATGTACGCGTAAAAGTGAGTACATTACTTTTTTAAAGTATATGTAAATGTATTTACCGCGGGGGATGTACCGGCCTTAAAGTAAAAACGTAAAGTAGAGGGTGCTACTTTAGGCCGGCCATCATTACGGCAGAGTTGTTTAAAGTACTGAACTTTTTTCAAAGTAAACCCAAACGTAAAGTATTTTATGTTTAGTCACACCTGGGTACAGAAAACGTAAAGAAAATTTTTTCTACCTACTTTTACGCTGTGTAAAAGGTGAGTAAACGTAAATATCTGTAAATACTCAGGGAAAGCGTAAAAGTAAGAAATTTGTCGATATTGTACCTAGGAAAACGTAAAAATGAGTATAGGTGAAAGCGAGAGTCGTCGCTATCCTTACCCATCGCGAATTCTATAATTTCCGCTGTTATTTTATGCTATTTTTCCAGCCATTTATATTCGTGTGAGTGATTTTTTGCTTTTTATGCACTCAAAAAATGTTCTCAATTATGTTTTCTGTACTCGCATACTTTCAAAAAGTATGTGAGTAAGTGAGTACAGGTATTTTTTCGGGAGAAAACATAAATGTATTTACGCAGCACTCGAGTATACGTATTTATCGAGTAAACGTAAATACGTTTTAACAACTATGCATTACGGCCGGATTTACCTTACAGCCGGGTTTACTTTACAGCCGAGATCTTGCCTTTACCGCGTACGCGTATTTTTTGAGTAAATGTACGTACATTTTAACAACTGTGCTCTTCACTTTACTCTTCACTCTACTCTTTACTTTTTACTCTATTTTTTAATTTCTACCTGTGGAACCAGCACCAGGGGGCAGTTCCAAAGTGTGAAATATGTATCCAAATCTTATGTTTTTGTATCCAGATCTTATATTTTTGTATCCAAATCTTATGTTTGATAATGCATCAAAAAATTTGTAATGAGAAAACCACTGTAATTGCATTGAACCACTATATTTGGGCAAAGGTGAATTTTATGAAAATATAAAATAGGAAAATGCTAGTTTCGACCCATTTTGCTATACTAGCAGTCTGAGCTGGGTCATCATCAGTAGCAACTCAGTAACGCTTACACGCCAAACTTTATCACTTACCACTTACACCGCCAGCCGACACTTAACAATATAACTTAAAAAACCAAAAAACCACACACGAACCTTATTGTTGAAACGCTTGGCTGCCACGTTTTGTCCATTCGGGCTGGAGTGTGGGCGTTTTTGCACTCTGCCGCCGCCACGATTCACGTTGTTGTTGTTGTTGCCACGCTGGCCGCGATTGAAGGGGCCATTTCTGCCTCCCCACCCGCGCGGACCGCCTCTCGACATGTCTGCAAAATTTTTTTGCAAACCTTAGCCAAAACACAACGCTATGTGAATAGGCGTTTTCTAAAGTGCAGTCTCACCTCAAACACTTCACAACGGCGCTTAAAATCGAAGCTTCACGTCTTAACGCCGGCGCCAACTTCCGTACGCGTGATTTCTGAGAGAATTTGTTTCTTTTATTTTCAGGTAAAGAAACACTCGTACCGTAACACCGAGTATCCATGTAAACAGTCGTATCCCGGAAAAGACAGTTAGGTAGTTATGTATTTATTTTTAACATAAATATATAGAAGTTACAGGCTATTCGGACTAGTTATTTCACCAGAAAAACGGTCTATCAAAGCTTTTAATTCAACATCTGTATTCAAGGTGAATTTAGCCAGTAAGCCGCTGTGGCGGCTGACAAAAGTCCCAAAAGCCTGTAAAATCTCTTTTAAACCATACTTATTCAGCAACATTCCTTCCTTCAATGCAATAGCCTGAACCATAAAATCGTTAATGTAAGTGCATGAACGAGCATACCTGATTAATGCACCCATTATCACCGCTTTGCAAAGTTTTTTGGATACATTGGAGTCTGCATGCAGATATTTGATAACTTTGAACGGGAACAAATCCCGTTTATCAAAAGTGCGCAAGTACAATTTATCTCCGCCGAACATTAATTCCATGTCCAGAAAGGGGCAAGTGCCGCTGTCCGGGTCAGATGCACGTTCTAAAATCAATTCTGCCGGATAAATATCCTTAGCAACTTGCTCAAACTCGGGGAAATCAATGTACAAGCAATCATCGACATATCGATACATATTATTGAATTTATTAGCCGTGGGTTCACGCATGATAGTTCGCATATATTTATACTCAAAGGCAGAAAGTGTCAAATCTGCTACTGGTGGGCTATGCGGCCCCCCCGCAGGAATGCCACACCATTGCCGGAAAATTTGTCCCGCGAAATAAACGTAGGACTCTTCAATACTTTCTCGTATCAGCTGTTTTATCTCCGCACTACCTAGAGTAATAATTGCTTTTTCATTTGCTCTGTCGCAAACATTAACAGAGCGTCTAAATACATTGACAATTTTGCTCCCCACTGTCAAGTCAACTATGAAAAATAGTCCTTGAAAAATAACTTGAAAGGGCAGATTAGGGAAAAGTGTTGTGAAATCTGATGTGGCCACATGCTGTACCTTAGTACCTACTTTAGTTTCTATATCTTTCTGTGCCTGAAGTGTACTATTTACACTCCAAAAAGTTCGCACACCAGTCGTTTCACGTATAGTCTCACAGTAAGCTTGTAAACGTTTACGTAACAAACTCAGTATGCTTAGCACCAAATAACACACAGGTTTAATCGAGGATCGTACCCCACCTGAAACCATTCTGAACTTAAACGGATTCTTGTGCAATTTTGGGGTACAAAAGAGTACTGGAAAATCATCACACATATTTTCCAACTTATATCCATAGTATTGACACAACTTCTTATGTCTGGCAAGTATTTCAGGTCCACATAAATCCATATCACCTACATATTCATAGGTTGCAGATTTCCTGAAACCATTTATTTCAACATCAAATCCCAGATCCCTAGCAATAATAGACGCATAGTGTTTTTTGCATATCATGCAAAAATTAGAAGCGGCTTTATCAACCGGTGCAACAATAAACCGCTTATGCAGTTTCCGCTGCGCTACCCGGACCAAATCGCGATCCGCTCCACATTGATCTATAGGGATTGAAAATAATCTTTTGCGTAATTCTATTCTAAAATTCTTCACGAATTCACATATGAATTCACCTGATTTTGCCTTACGTTTTAAATAAACCAATAACGGTGCTAAATGCATCATAATTGTCTGAAAAATGACGCCATGATTTTCATCAACTGGCTGTCGAAATTTCCCACCCTTTTCCATCAGTTCACGAAGCTGTTTGCATTCTATCATACTCAAATCACCACAAATCACATGTTTACACGGCTCGTAAACAAATTTATCATCACTGCAGCTACACTCACTATTTAGTAGTGTAGAAAGTTGACTCCTAGTTAGTTTTCTCAGAAAACTTGAATAGTTACACATCTTAAGGCTCAATGGCTGGTCATATTTAAATGCCACCAAGATATTATCCGTGACATTTCCTATTACATTCGGCAAAGTTCTGCGAACAATTGGACTATCGATAATTTTCACTATATTTATTCTATCCATCAACTTATTCGGGAAAGGCAAAATCCACCTAAATTCGGGTTTGGGCTTACTTGCCCTCACCCTTGACACCAGTTTAATCAACTCACAAAAAACATGCAGATTTTTGTTCGCTGTATCCCCACTTAACACTTTATACATGACACTTTCCCACTTTTTTGGGGATGTCTGCCCCAAAATACGGAACCAGTGACCAAACTGACAATATTTAGAGGTATTAGGGTTAATATGAAATTTATCCACATCACAGGTCACGGAACGATGTTTACCATCACCGTGTGACCGTGGAACACGTGGTACAGGAGCTGAAAAATATGGCGAACTTTTTAAACTATCAAAATCAACTTTAGTCAAGTTTTTGTACCCACGTATTTTATCATTCAAACCCAAAGGATAGCATGAATTCAAAGTGACACACATGGAATGTTCCATATCAAGAAGTGTAGATTCCACACACTTAGCTATTATACGAGAACTGAAATTCTCAATACCACACTCATTGAAATGCCTATATATCAACTGAGGTGAATGTTTTCGGATATTCCTTAAATGCTCGCTCATTCGAACCTTAAATGTCCTTTTCGTTTTGCCCACATACTGGGCTTCACACTTCTTACAAGTAACTAGGTATATCACATTTTTACTCACACAGTTGTATATGGTATTGTCCCTCCTAATAGCAAATTCACGACCCGTCACAGTACTCTTATACGTTAACTTTTTATCAATAATTTCACAACTCTTACATGATTTTTTGTTACATCCTATCATAGAAACACATTCAGCCTTATCCACGAACTCCCACATTGTAGGATTAACACCTTTGAAACACAAAACTTTTTCGGAAAAACCATCACCACGAACCACACTGTTTATGTTTGAATTTGCAGGCAATTGTTTACAAATGGGTCCCCGCCCAAGGGAAAACCAATTGTCCACCCCCACCTACTGGTCAACTTCAACAAAAAAAGTTTTTTTGAAAACAAACAAACAAAAAAACGAGTTACTCAAGTTTTTTTGTGAAAAAGAACTCAAAACACAGGTATTCATTTTTGAAAAATTAAAAACACAAAAGTGTTTTTGTTTTTCTGGAGAACTTACCCATCGTTGCTTGTTGGTGCTGTGGACAATAGTTTACTGCTGGGGCCAGTCCCGCCAGTGGAGAAGTACTAATTGGCGAAGATTTGAAAATTAGACATTACTCATTCTCATTGCACGAGTGTTTCCGTAGCGGGGCAATACATGGGGTCTGCAATGAGTATGGCGAAATAGCGAAATCGACTTGTTAACAGGCGTGGACAGCCGACGGGCGGGTTGCAGCTGGTTGTGAAACGACGCCCGGTGCCATTGTGACGGTCACTTGTGCAGATGAACCCTTTTGCCACGATGCCACTTTGATGGTTCAGAAAATGGATGAGAAATTGCGCATTCAGTGCCCATTTGGCGATGTACAGACATTGACTGACACCTGTACCATTTATCCTATTTGTGCACGTGTAAGTCCACTTTTATAGAATTTTTTACATTTGGGTTTTTTTCATGGGAATTTCTGGAGAATGTTTTAGTATATTTCATTAAAGCTATTTTCTGTTGTGTAAAATTGTCAGTGATAACTTTAGAGTTGTTATAGGTGGAGTGAGTTGGTTGCTTTTAGTGCTCTACTGCTATAAAAAAATGTATCAGACCTGAAGTCATTAAATCTTTCAACAAATGCATAAGCTTACTATCATATGGCCAGAAATAGACAATTTAATCTTCTATAAATGGTTGTGTTTATGATTTTGCCCAATGTTTGTTTCTAAGTATTTAAAGCATGCTGTAAATGGTGTATACAGCTGCTGACCGATACAAGTGACAACTATGGATGTCTGGAGCGTCTTGTGTACAATGAATCACATGCACTGTGTACAAAAGCTGACATAGATGATAAATGGCACCATGTGAGTTGCAAATCAACACGCGTAGAATTCACAACTCTCTCAGATTTGCGTGGATGTAATGTTTGCCAGTATGAAAGCCATATGGTAGATGTTGAACTACCGTATTTCCTCGAAATACCCCCCCACTCGAAATACCCCCCCTCGAAATACCCCCCTCAAAATGGGCACTATGAATTTGTAGTCCGGGAAATGCATTACAGACGTTCAAAACACTCACTGTGTTACGTTAGAACATCGTTTATACCATCTACATCCTTACTTAAACCCCGGGGGGTAATTAGAGGAAATACGGTAGTTACTGGTTATAATGCGGGGCTGTCAAATAGCGTCTACAATTCAAATCTTTAAAAAAATTGTGATTTGGCCAGTCCTTGTCAAAATTTCAAATACAATTTTGAAGAAGAAAACATTGAAAATTAGGGAGATACTGGTTTCAGAACTAAGCTTCTATATTTGCCTGAGCTGGTCTGTATCCTTATATACCTATCCTGGTTTCAATGGATGACAAACCTGGTGCCGGTTCCGCAAGTGGACAAGTTAAGAGTTAAAACATAAAGAGTTGAGTAAAATGATAAATGGCAAGTTAAGAGTAAAGTTAAATGATAAATGAGTTAAGAGACAAGAGTAAAGTTAAATGACAAATGATAAGTTAAGATTAGGGTAAAGTTAAGAGTCAAGCAAGTGTATCCAAATCTTATTTTTCGTATCCAAATTTGATTTTTTGTATCCAAATCTTATGTCAAAAAATAAGTTTTGGATACAAAAAAACAAGATCTGGATACTAAAAATAAGATTTGGATACACTTGCTTGACTCTTAACTTTACTTTTATCTCTTAACTAATCATTTGTCATTTAACTTTACTCTTAAATTTACTCTTGTCTCTGAACTCATCATGTATCATTTGACTTTAATCTTAACTTGTCATTTGTCATTTTACTCAACTCTTAACTTTTAACTCTTAACTTTTCCACTTGCGGAACTGGCCCCTGATTCCAGAAAATCCAAGGACCAGTCCCAAATATGGGTGCAAATATCTAATGAACAAAAATAAGGCAGTGAAAATCTGGAAAGGTGTGACAAATAAAAACTCCTTTCCAATTCCAGAACTCACATTTCAAGATGATAATGCTTGTTTTTGTGCTAAAATGAATACTCTTATAAGGTATTATTCATTTGGAAGAACTATATTCACTTGCAAAAATAGCATTATTTCAGCAGTTCTGCCAACAATTGAACATCACTTCAATCGATCATTCACCCATTTCAGCTAGCTTCGAATGCGCCCCAGGCATCAAGTGCATCCAAATGGCTGCAATGCAGCTGGAACAATCCCAACTCAGACCCACAATGGCAGTTTCCCAAGGCATTCAAACAGCCGGCGTACCAATTTTGCTTGGACTTCCCTGGCGGCGGCAGCCACTGCAACGTGGGCGCGGGCAAGTGCGACAGCGCCGAAGCCGCCTTGATCGCGTGCCCAGATTCGGACATGGTCGACATTGGCGGAAACCGCAAAGCGGCTGTCTGCTACATGGTTTGTTTTAGTGATGGCTAGGGTTGGTGGCAGAGTTGTTAAAAGTACTGGACTTTTTTCAAAGTAAACGTAAACGTAAAGTATTTCATTTTTACTCAACCCTGAGTACAGAAAATGTATTTTTAAAGTATTTTTTTAAATATTTTTACACTGCGTAAAATGTGAGTAAAATACTTTTTTTCAGAGAAAACGTAAAACAGAATATTCTTTCTCACAGAAAACGTAAAAAAGAGTATTTTTCTCATATAAAATCTTTAAGTGAGTATTTTCAAAAGGTACGCGAGTAAGTGCGTACCGGTATTTTTACCGGGGTGGGGGTAATCCGAGGGGGTTATTTCGAGGAAATACGATACATCCTTTCCACAACTAGAGCCAGTTAACATCCAATGTACCTATGCAGAAACTGGACGATCCCGTATCGGCGCCGCACCTGGAAGTGTCGGCGGGAATCAGGGCAATATGCGCAACACGGGACAATCGCCAGGAGTTCGCGGCGACGTGGAACGACGGCTCGGTGGAGCACAAGCTCACGCTGTACCTGGACACGCTCGACTTGCCCATCATGCTGTGCACCGGGCTGCTGTGCAACGCGCTCGAACGCAGGCCCCTGATTCAGTGCCAAGACACGCGCGGCCGTTGGACCAATTGCACCGAGGGCAGGCAGATTTGCGTACAGGTGTGATCAGCAGGGTTGGCAAAACCTCAGAAAAGAATAAAAATAAAAAGACAAAAAAATGGAAAATTGAAGAATAAAATAAAAATAAAATGGAATATTGATGAATAAAATTAAAATTCAATTTTTATACAACATCACTAAATTTTACAAAAAAAGAATGTTACTAAAACCAACCCTGGTCAGGAGCTTAATTCGATATAATCTGTGTAGTATTTATGTTCAACATAGCTCCAATGATACCGTATTTCATCTAATAGAAGGGCATCTTCGATACAACAGTCAAAAACTGCTACACTGTGCCAAGTGCATAAGAAAGTACAAAAATGTCCGCGGACGCTGTGATTCAGCGGCTTTCACCCACTGATTAGGTGCTATTTATTTTGAGATCATATGTTGAATGAACTCTTTGAATCGTCATTCTATGAATTTCATTCTATCATTCTTTGAAATACCTTGCCAGAACTTGAAAAACTCGGCCAAAAAATGATGAAAAAAATAGAAGGGCATCTCCAATAGAAGGGCGGGTAAGAAAATTGCTGAAAAACTACAAGGGCACCCTTCTATAAGAAGAAATGCAGCATGTACTTTTGGTATCTATTTTGGTTATTTGTTGTGAATAACTTTTTTTGTTGATATAGTGTGAATTATAGGTTAGTTCACCAGTGGGATAATTTGATTTCGGATCTTTTTGGAGGGGTAACCATTCATGGTGGTAAGTTTTTGCCAAAATGCCTAACAACATTTTTACAATACTAATTCATTCCATGAGCAGCATCATAAAGACAGCATAATTGTAAATATGCAAGACTGCAACTACTATCCTAATGGAAAACATATTTAGCATGTAAACTGTGTTGAAGCCAAATCCAGCAGTCACTCTTTCATTCAACACCATGCAGCCAGTTGTGCATCTTATTGGTGGGATGCCAATCATTTATTTTGTGACATTCAAAAGCCCAAAATTTAACCTCTTAGAGGGTACCTATCATTCGAAGTATGCCTAAATAAGGAGGTAATATGGTATTTTTGTATGCTGTACAATTGTCAAACATCAGAGACAAACATACCTAATTTGAGTGCTAAATTTCTGAACTGAAACTGAACTGGAGCGAAAGTCTGGACTGGAGGCAGTCAGTCCCAGACCCTGTAAAATGTCAAATTTCATGCAAAGTGTCCAAACTCATGTAAAATGCACTGTAAAATGGCAAATGTACATTGTACATCTAACATATGATATTTGATATACATATGAGATATGACATTTGATATTCATATGACATTTTACAGGGTCTGAGACTAGCACCAGCCAAACCAAGATGGGTCTGCAAAGCACTACATTTCTCGCAGCTATGGCTGCTCAACGATCAGCCGGGCCAGGCGGCGACGTACACGAGCGGGTGCCACCACGACGTGTTCAGCAAGTTCGCCAAGCCGCAGCAATACGTCCAGCGCTATGGGTCGTGCTACGACGAAGCCCTGAACGTGAGGGGGGCGGGCGGCGCGTCCCGCTGCATGATGCCCCGCCGGCCGCACGGCAACGACGCCCTCAGGCCGCAGTGCGTTCTTTTAGGAAGTTTGGATTGGCTATGTGCCAATATTTCTTTTAAAAAAAAACTTTTTTCAAATTTGCTTTTTTGCCACTGGTGCTGCACACGCTACAGTGCGCGCACTGCGCATGGCCGCTGTGCGTAGGCTCCGCCCACTTTGGTGTTAACGCCCACGCGGGACGTCCCCCGAAAATCACGCGCGTTCCGTCAGGCTTGCCTTGTTTTGTGTGTGAGCTCAATGATGAGAGTTAAATTGCTAGATTTTCTCACAATTTACAGAGAACGCACATAATTTTTAGCCTCTGTGCGTATGCTCCACCCACAACTCTCATTTTCATGCGTCTGTGCCACTGCACACATAAATTTGTGCGTACACTGTACACCCCTGTCGAAAAGTTTGTGTCCAATGATTTTTGTTCATTTTTAAATCACTATTCAGGATGATGACAAGCTAGCTGCCAATTTTTGATAGCCGTGAATCTCTTTGGAAAAAAACTAAATAAATATACTTTTCTGATATTTTTAAATTTTGTAGAAAATCACTCATAACTCGAGATAAAACAAAAATTAAAATCTCTCTGGAAATTACTGGCAAAATATAAATATTTAAAAAGTCTATTTTTGATATATTTTGATATTATTAAAACATATATCTCCCAGTAGATATTTAAATATCCTAAACATATGTTGTCAAAGTTATGTAAAACAAAATGCAGGAATAATACAGACAGCAGTGCCGTTAATAAGTGTTTCCAGTATACCAGACAGCCGCTAGACGGAAACCTGCCAACTGGTCAACCTCTCTTGTGTGATAAACCATGCATGCAGGTTTGTATCTTAAATACTATTTTTGACAGTAGTCTTTTTGTCTTTTTTGTGTTCAGGTATCTAGGGTTCAAAAAATTTATCGGCCGAATAAAGGGTTCAAACGGGATCGACATTTCGGGATCGGGATCGAGATTGATTTGTTGAGTTTTCGGAATCGGGATCTGGCTGAGTGTTCCGAGATTGGAATCGGGACTTTGGACAATGTTCTATTAAAGCTTTTTTCTTTAATTTCCCACAGAAAAACGTATGAAAACATCCTTGGGTGCCAAAAACTGCCAGAAAAGGTGCATAAAATGCGAATGGATGTTTCCGTTCACATTGATTAGTGCAAAGATCATTTGACCAATTTAGCAAAAAAGTTTCTGGGAGCGGAATCAGGATTAGGGACATTTCTTCTAGATCAGGATTTGAAATTTTCAAGATTAAGTCAATTAAAATCAAAATCGAGTTTTTTGACCTTTTCGGATTGGGATCAAGGTCGGGGTTTCAGGATCGGGATAGGAACTGAAAAATCACAGAAATTACCGGTATCTGGGATCTGGATTGGAATCCCGTTTGATATACTGTATTTCCTCAAAATACCCCCCCCCCCCTCAAAATGGGCACTATTAATTTGTGGTCCGGGAAATGCATAACAGACATTCAAAACACTTACTGTGTTACGTTTAGTGATGTAAAAAGCGCCAGGCGCTTTTCTAGACCATGGCGCCAAGCGCCAATGGCGCCACGGGATGATGGCGCCAAGCGCCAATAGCGCCAGCGCCAAAAAAATTTGCTGCATAAAGTGCAGCAATGCAAATGCAGTGCTATCAATTTGTTTGTCAACTGGTTCCCATCCCAATTCAAAGCTTGCTTGTCAAGTAACACTATCCAGTATTGTTTACACATATACCATATTTCCTCGAAATACCCCCTTCAATTAACCCCCCCCCCCTGCTCGAAATACACCCCATCTAGAATAAGGTAGATCATGTATCCAATGAACATGATACATTTATAGCTGCGGATTTACATCGCAGCTATACATGGCATTGTTTATGGGACGAACTATGGTAATATGAACAAAATATATCCTATTTGGTTATCTAATTACGTTTTGGGTACCTAAAACTATACTTTACTACGACCCTTCATAAAAATTCCCCCCGCACAAGCACCCCTCGAAACTCCCCTCAAAATTTGCACCCTGAAAAAATAAACCCCGTGCCTGTATTTCGTAGAAATATGGAAGGTACTTCATGTCGGTACCAGGGTTGGCAAAATCTCAGAAATAAATAAAAATAAAATAAAAATAAAATGGAATATTCAAGAATAAAATAAAATAAAATAAAATGGAAAATTTAAGAATAAAAATAAAAATTGTATAAAAATTCGAATTTTTGTAAATTTTTTGTAAAATTGTATAAAAATTTGTATTTTTGTAAAATTGTATAAAAATTCATTTTTTTTTGTAAAATTTTATCTCGTTGCTTGAGTTTCTACCTGTTTATTCATGGATATGGGAGCAGTCCCAAGTGTAAAGTGTCAAATGTCATGTAAAATGTCATGCAAAGTGTCAATTGTCATGACAAATGTAAGGTAAATTGTCATGACATGTAAAAAATAAAGTATCAATTGTCAAGCAAATTGTGTCCAAATCTTATGTTTGATATCTATATCTTATGTTTTGTATCCAAATTATGTTGTTGTTGAATCCAAATCTTATGTGAACATTTTGATACAAAAACATAAGATTTGGATACAATACATACTATGGATACAAAAACACAAGATTTGGATACACAATTTACACTTTGCATGACATTTGACATGACACTTGACATTTTGCATGACAATTGACACTTTACTTTACATTTGTCATGACAATTGACAAATTGCATCACATTTTATAAATGTGCCCAGCACACTCCACTAGTCCTTCTACTGAAAATGCAAACCATTCTTATCAATAATTGTAACTTTACACTTGCAGCTAGCTAACAATACATACTGCATGCAACTTTTGAAAAGTAAGGGAAAAATTTGTCACAGATTTTTCATGTATAGGTCTAATTATAACATTTTTCTGGCCTTGCATGCATGATTCTTATTTTTTGTAAAATTTTTGTACAATTTTTGTATAATTTTTGTAAAATGTGTCATTTTATTTTATTAATGACTTTTGGGAATAAAATAAAATATAAAAAAATGAAACAAGAATAAAATAAAAATAAAATAAAATTTTTATACAATTTTTATACAATTTTACTAAAATGAATTTTTATAAAACCAACCCTGGTCGGTACTTCATACCCACAGCTTCAACTTCATACCGGTACGCCACAGCAACAATGCAACTTCAATTGCAATATAATGACACTATGCATTTGAACACTCGTCATCAAGCCTTGAATTGGGATGAAAACCAGTTGACATAAAATGACGTTGAAAACTAGTGCGTGTAGGTCCATTTTTTGGTTAAAGCTTTGAATATCCTTGCAATTGCATGGACATAGTTTACAAAATAAGCAGATAGAGGGTTTGTTCTTCCTGTAACACACTTACAGTAACACATTTACTACTGTAACTCGTACAGGCAAGGTCTTTTTACATAAGAAAAATGATTATTTTTTGTACTACTTGGCGCTTTTTTGGCGCTTTATAAAACACGCGCGCCAAGCGCCAATGGCGCCACGACATCATAGCGCCAAGCGCCAAAAGCGCCATGGCGCTTTTCGGTAGCACAGCGCCAAGCGCCAATGGCGCCACAGCAAAAAGGCGCCAAGCGCCAAAAGCGCCATGGCGCTTTTTGCTTTGGCGCTAGCGCCAAGCGCCAGCGCCATGGCGCTTTTACATCACTAGTTATTGTTGCATTTTTCACGTTTTTCTCTCAAAATTTTCACTCTGAAAAAATAAACACCCGGGGGGTAATTCGAGGAAATACGGTAGTTCGTTTGCGCAACAGCAAAAAGAGCCATAGTGCTTCTTGTACTTGGCGTCATCTTGCTCTGGCGCCATTGGCGTATGGCGCCATCTTGCTCTGGCGCCATTGGCGTATGGCGCCATCTTGCTCTGGCGCCATTGGCGTATGGCGCCATCTTGCTCTGGCGCCATTGGCGTATAGCGCCATCTTGCTCTGGCGCCATTGGCGTATAGCGCCATCTTGCTCTGGCGCCATTGGCGTATAGCGCCATCTTGCTCTGGCGCCATTGGCGTATGGCGCCATCTTGCTCTGGCGCCATTGGCGTATGGCGCCATCTTGCTCTGGCGCCATTGGCGTATGGCGCCATCTTGCTCTGGCGCCATTGGCGTATAGCGCCATCTTGCTCTGGCGCCATTGGCGTATAGCGCCATCTTGCTCTGGCGCCATTGGCGTATAGCGCCATCTTGCTCTGGCGCCATTGGCGTATGGCGCCGTGAGTCGGAAAAGCGTCACGGCCCTTTTGGCCCTCGGAACCAAAGAAAAGCAGAGCAAAAGCTTGAACATCACTATCTACCAGCCGCAATTGCAGATAACAAGGAAAGACGACGGAGTTTGGATCGGGGGTTGCTTGGACGAGCAAACGTGGCTGGACAACGACTGCGACGAGCCGAACAGCTACTGGTGCCGCAAACTGGCGCCCAGCCTCTCGCCCAACAACTCGCCCGACACCCACCCGAAGATTGTGAGTGCCATGCTACCGGTGCACTGCCACGTGCCTGTGCTAATGGATATATTTACCAGAAATCCTCGAACAAGTCTCCCCTCGAATAATACCCCTGAAATAATCGCACTCTCTTAAAAAAATTTTCTCACGCTTACGCTTTTTTACGCTTTCCTAGGTATTTTAAAAATACCTTACGCTTTTAGTATACGCGGCGGAGCACACTTAGTGTGAAAACCTACCATAACCCATCTGAATAATGAACCAAAAATAATACAGTTTTTTCTTTATAATATTTTGTTTTCATTTACTATGAATTAATCAATTACAAAATTTATCACAAGATTTTATTCATTAAATTATGGTAGGTTTTCATACTAAGTGTGCTGTCCGCCGAGTATATCCATACTCAAAATTTGGAAAGTGTATTTACGCTCACGCTTTCCAAAAATACCGGTATTCTAACAACTCTGGATGAGTGCAACATGAAACAAAACTTTTAGGAAACCGAAAACATCTTTTACCCATTGTACCTGCGGATGCATCACGTGTATTTAACTTACATAAAGGGGGTTAAGTCAACTTTAGTAGCAGAACAGTGTCCGCATCAATGTGTCGCAGAAATGCGGCTGGTGTCCCATACAAGACACGATCTACGTGCCGGGCGAAAGTGGGGGCACTTGCGCCAACAACGATTTTCTGCCATTCCAAGATGAAACGGATTGTCCCCGCGATGGCCCGCAAGTGTGCATTGCGGTCAGTTTGGGTACCGTATATCCTCGAATAAGCCCCAGGGGTGTTATTTTTTCTTCAGAAGTCTTTGGGGGGGAATTATTCAGGGGGGGGGGGGTTTCCTCGGAAAATCGGGACTTTATTCATTGTATGAATGAATTCCATAAACTCGTGTAATCAAGGCATTGAACAGTTCAACAACCACAAGAACAAAGTACTATATTTCTCCGTTTATAATACCTACCTATATAAAACATATAGGGGTGCTATAAATCTGTGTAACACCGGGTGTTATGCATGGGGGGGGCTGCTATTAACGGAGAAATACGGTAATCTTGCTAAAATTCATGTACAAGGACATCTGAACAATTCAAATACCTACACATTGTGAATGCAAATCAAATACACAGGTTGAGTTATTCACGGGGAGGTTTTTCATCATCTGGCCAACAGGGGGTATTCAAGGGGGTCTTTTTCAAGTACATACGGTAGTTATTATCTGAACTAGCTTCACTGCGTGAGTACATATTTACGCGTGATTCACTGCCACAATTTCAACCCCCCCCCAGGTGTACGATGCGCTGGAGGACATCTACGAGTCTGGCTGCGTGCCAGATGTCAAGTCGCTGATAAAGTACCTCACCGGCGACATGACCATCGCCAGGATGTGCAGCGCCAAGGTTGATCCATAGATTTACTTCTTGCAGAGATATACCTATTAGCTTAGGGGCATTTATGTGTAGAAAAGTCAGGGGCCAGTTCCGCAAAATGAGAAGTGAGAAGTGAAATGGCAAAGGCGAAGTAAAAGCGCAAAGGCGAAGTGAAACGGCAAGTGAATTGGCAAAAGCGAAGTAAAAAATAAAAATAAAAAGTAATTACTCTTCGCTTTTGCCATTTCACTTCTCATTTTGCGCTACTGGCACCGGGTCCTCGTTTGAGCCATAAGCGAGAAATATATGATTTTATAATAATTATAATTTGATACAGTTCCACCTGGAAGCTATTATGCACCAGAAAATAACGCCAAACGATGTCATTCCGCAATAGAAGAGTTTGGTCCTAAAGTTCAAAGGATCAACTCCAGAAAAATAAACATGGCCACATTAAAGTGAAAAAATAGTATCTTAAATTGATGTTTGTTGTAGGTGATTAAGCTGATTTTTCAAGCAAACAGCAACCAAACAGTCAGTGGAGGGGTATTCTAGATTTCGACCCTCCGGGGGGTTGGATAGATAGCAAATCGCTCCTCTGGAGGGATAGATATAGGGCTCGAACTCGACTCGACTCGACTCGACTCGACTCGACTCGACTCGACTCGCGACTCGAGGGTAAAACAGGGTACCGACTCGACTTGTCTGACTTGACCGGAAAAATTTGGCCCAAACTCGAGACTCGAGGTTTTTGCCTGACTCGACTCGAAATTTTGGCAAATTTCGAGTCGGGGTTTCCATTGCATACTGTCCTAAAAAAATCAATTTTGATATGAACTTTTTAACATATTTTTCAAAAATTTTGCGCGCGAGCGCGCATTCCCATACCACATGTGTGATATATTATCGATTGGCTTGACGTATGTATTGAATGGTGTTAAAAGTCAAATTTCTTGTTACCATACAATTCTACATGATGAAATACACACACCATCCATGATATACACACCACCTCAAATGCATTGCACAATGTTGGTACTGATCCAAAAAATGATGTAAAAGATGTTAATTATCGATCCGTAGTCTGATTTTATTTTTGCAACTTTTTTTGTAGCAACCAGAGTTGTTAGAATTACTGAACTTTTTTAAAAGTATATGTAAATGTAAAGTATTTATTTTTTACTCACCACAAAGTATTGAAAACGTAACATACTTTTTTTTTACTCGTACGCACGCGTAAATGTGAGTACAAAATTTTTTTCCCATAATAATGCAAAAGCAAGCACTTTTCTTCATAGTATAGGTAGAACTGGGTACTTTTTTGAAATACAACCCTCAAAATGGCCCTACGAATTAAATAATTGACCCCCTGTCGAAGGCCCCCCCAAATTCAACGTAAATGGAACATAAATATTAAAACTTTCAGTTTGTGTTCTGTGAAATGCAGAACACATGTTTAAACAATGACCAAGTCACGTTAGAACAGAGTATATACCATCTATTTTTACGTACATATATATGTAAGTCAATAAAAATACTCTTATACATGGAGCTTGTTGTTGCATTTTTCTACCTCAGCGTATGTTACAAAGAACAAATTAGTGCTGAAAGTTCTGAAAAATTCTGGCAAAAAAAACCCCTCGAAATACCCGCCCTTGTTTAACTCCCCTCAAAATTTCCACCATAAAACAATCACTCCCAGGGGTATTTCGAGGAAATATAGTAAATTGCAGCGTAGTCACCTTATAAATATGTGCCAACTTGAATTCACAGAAATACATTTTCTGTACGCGTATGCCTCAAAAATGTACGCGTACATGTGAGTACGTTACTTTTTAAAAAAGTATTTGTAAACATATTTACCGCGTACTCGCGTACGCGTATTTCTCGAGTAAACGTACGTACCTTTTAACAACTCTGGTAGCAACATGAGTGATAAAAAGTTCTATTTTTGCTTTATCTTGATATTTAAATGAACTGTTGGCATTTAGATTTCACTAAGTGTGTGTGAAAACAATGGAAGAGAAACCAGTATCAAAAATTTCTGCAAGGGTCATACCAAAAAGTAATGCATTCGACTCGACTCGAGACTCGAGATTTTTGCCAGACTCGACTCGACTTTTCAGTGTCTTACCTGACTCGACTCGCCGACTCGACCGGAAAAAATTTGGGGTTGCGACTCGAACTCGAGTTTGAAAAAAATCGAGTTTCGAGCCCTAGATAGATAGCTGAAAAACATTTCCGGGGGGGGGGGTGGTGGGGTTTGGGGGGGGGGTTCGCGGGGGTTCAATCTATAGGCACAAAAAGGAAGAAAAGGGAGAAAAATCGCTAAACGTAGGTGAAAAATGGGTATATAAGCACATACCGTATTACCGTTTATTATTTCGCCAGCAAATTATAATTAGCAATGCAAATTAGCAGTAATAAATACAGCATGTACATTGCATGCATGATGTACATTATTCCGGGGGGGTTATTATTTCCCCAGTCCAATTTGAGGGGAGGGTTTATTCGAGGAGGGGATAATTCGAGGTAATACGGTCTACTACTAAACATAGCTGAAAATAGGCTGTTAGACGCATGAACTAGTGATTTTGGAGGTGAAAATCTATAAAAAGGTATGAAAAATAGCGCTTTTGAGCGAAAATTGGGGTCGTGATACTCAAAAATCGCTTCAGATAGGTAGATTGGGGGGGGGGGGGGTTATGGGATAGTAGCCCAGAATTTTTCCCGCGGGTAGCTAGGTAGCTGAGTGGCCTCTGGGATAGATAGATTGCTGGGCGGTTTGCGGGGGGGGGGTAACTCAGAACGTCAGTGGGCGAGTTAAAAATCAACACTTTACACTTCATACCCCCCAAAAAAGTTTGGTATTTTAAGCCTGCAATCACCCCCCCCCCCCCCGGCAGCTGAACCAGGAGACTGCGTGGCTGGGCAACGCGGCCGGCCGCATGAAGTGCTGCGCGGGCGGCGGGGCGCACCACTGCCACCTGCCCCTGCTCGACTACTGGGACGTCGACGCGCCCGACGCCGCCGCAAAGTACCACTGAACCGGCGTTTTTTTGAAGTTGTGTGATTTTAAAAGTTATGAAAAATTAACTTGTGATTGCGGCTGTGGCCGCCGGATCGATGGCATTTTGCCAGTAAAAATTCTTTCTTGTTTTTTTGTTCTAGTGGGTGCCAGATTTCATTGCATAAGTATTCAAAGTAGCCCCCAAAATGGGAACCTCCAGTTTATGCCACTTTTATAGCATCCAGGTGTATTTTTAGACCATTTTTGTGGCAAATCAGACAAAATAACCTTTCATATCAGAACAATGTCCAAAATCCCGATCCTGAAACTCCAATCCCAAAACTTCTAAAAAAATAAATCCTGATCCCAAAATCTCAATCCCAATACTGAAAATAAAACCAAAAAAAAACAACCCGATCCTGAAAAGTCGACCTTTGACATTTCAACCCTTACTTTGAACACAAATGTCATGAATAATGGCAATGAAATATGGCAGTCAAAAGTCCTACTGGTTAAGGCCAAATTGTGGCCAATTGTCAGATTCCAGAAATGAACACTGTGATGAAAGAGACAAGTGCGGTCATACACAAGAACATTCATTTTAGATTGTTTTTCATTGTTTGTTTAATTGGTCAAAGTGTAAAGTGTAAAGTCAAAGTAAATTGTCAAAGGTCATGTAAAATGTGAAAACAAAAAAGGTAAGATTTTATTACTGAACTTTGCAGGACAACTGACACTTTCATGGCAATTGACAAATTTATATGACATTTTGTATGACATTTAACATTTGACTTTACACTATACGTGGCTTAGGGCTGCCACCTGGTGCCACCCCAGAACCTGTAAAACGTCATGTAAACGGCTACGTAAAACTGAAAACTTGGTCTGCCACTTAGCACCACATTGGACGTTTTGCATGGCATTTCACAGATTTCGGGGGTGGCACCTGCGCTGTGCCCGCCCCTGCATCTCCACGATTTACTCACTGTGTTTTTTGCGAATTTCATTTTCCACAATCGTTCCATAGAAAAGAAAGATGACAAAATAAATATGGTGAAAAATGAGTCTAGCCGCTTCGCGAAACTCAATTCGGCAAAGGTATCGCGTGAACAAATATCATTTGGATGCCCGTAGATTGGATACAAATTAGCGCGGTTACGGTACATGACAATACGGTACACAAAGACCGGTACGGTACAGGTATCACGGAAATTATTGAAGCATAAGAAGTAATTATCTAGCCAAGTATGGTAAATATACAGCGTATTTGTGGACAGCGAGTGTAACACAGCCAATTAACGGTCTTCATACAAAATAGCATTCAAAGGGGATATATTATACAAATATACCTAGTTGGCACACTGCCAATACGGTGCCCCGCCTGAAAAACATTATGGATTCACCCTTTCTTCTAAATACAATAAGAATTCTAAAAAGCATTCTTTTCCACCCCTAGGCGCTTGACCTGAAATATTTTTCGGGCAGCCTATTTTCCGTAAAATCTGGAAAAAAATTTACCTACAGCGCACCAACAATCGATAAAAAACCCAACTGGATGGTTGCATTTCGTTCCTGACCCAATTGCGATTGTGTCAAGTAGCAGACAAGAGAAGATTGGCGACGGCAAACCGTCTGGAGATTTTTAAGTGTTTTTCTGTCTAAAATGACTTTTCGAAATTTGATTTTTTCCAAAAATTATTTTAGAAATTTGTTGGTTGTTTGCCATCGTTAGCTAAGACAAATAACAATGAAGAGAAGTTATACACTTGCAATACACAGTTATATTTACATTAGAAAATGCAATTTCTTAATTATTGACACTTCACTTGTCAATTGACAACTCTCAATAATGCCTCTCATTCCAACATCAATGGGACTTTTTCAACTATTTAAACAGAGCGGACTGCATTATTTGCATGGAATTTTACCATTATTTGATCCAAAAAAAGTCATGTGATAAATTCCGTGCTAAAATATCACAATACGAAAATAAGGAATTATGAAAAGAAATAGGTATTAAGATGGTCGGAAAACGGTAGAACTCAGTGCAAACTGTGCAGCCGTTTAAGCATTACAAAAAATCCTATCATTTCAAAGTTTGATTTGAGTCATAAATTTTTCTAAACAGGCTATCATATACTTTATACAACGTTAATTCGTATAAAACCAAAATGAGTTCAATATCTCTTTCCAATCAAAAGTTACAGCGCTTCAAACATTTTCCTCCCATCCACATAAATAACCACATGCAGTATGATGCATGCAACTTCAAAACAAAGTTGTTAAAAGGTACGTACGTTTACTCGAAAAATACGCGTACGCGAGTACGCGGTAAATAACCAACCAACCAACCAACCAACCAACCAACCAACCAACCAACCAACCAACCAACCAACCAACCAACCAACCAACCGCTGTATCCAACCCGTAGAACTCTGTTTTGGTGACTCGTACTTACGCATATACGGAATGAAACTATTCAATTGTGCCCGCACAATTCAAACCCCCGTCAAAGTGTAGTTGAGTTTTTTGGCATGATGCCATCCAAGCGTCGTCTGGATCTGAATAAATACAAAGCGGGAACGTTTTCTGAATTCAAAATTTTGAACGTAACAAGTTTTCGTCAAAATGAATCGATAGCGTGTAACTTTTCTAAATATGAATTAGATTAAACGTAGGTAAACTTATAAACAAAAATTTGCAGCACCTAACGGCACAAAAATTGGAGTAAACGAGTGCGTAAAGAACCGCACATTTTTATTTTCCTTCTTACTATCTTTATATTTTCTTTTTTACTAAATTCCTTTCTCGTTCGCTCTACAAGAACAAAATATAACTTTCCAATTTTGTAGAATGAGATGTCCGTCGACTATACATATTGACATATTTACGACCCACTGTGCACCGTTTTTCTACCGTATATAAGATGTAACGCACTTCGCTGTTCAGTAAGATGTTGAATTTCATTGACGCTCAGCGAAGCGAAACATAAGTGGACCAAACCTGTATAATATCATGTCTGTCGACTATACTCACGTGTACGCGTACGTTTTTGAAGCATACGCGTAAAGAGAACGTATTTCTGTGAAGTCCATGTGGGACATATTTATAAGGTGACTACACTGCAATGTACTCTATTTCCTCGAAATACCCCTCGAAATTGTTTCATAGTGTTAATTTTGAGGGGGGTGGTTAAACAAGGGTATTTCGAGGGGGGTTTATTACTTCGCCAGAATGTTTTGGAACTATCAGTGCTAATTCGTTGTTTGTCATGTACGCTGAGGTAGAAAATATTCACCATGTACAAGAGTATACCTATGTATTTATAGAGTTACCTAAATAAGTATGTAGGTATTTATGTAAATATAGATGGTATATAAACCCTGTTCTAACGCGACTCTGTCATTGTTTTAACGTGTGTTCTGCATTTCACAGCACACAAACTGAAGGTTTTGTTATTTACGTTCTTTTTACACTCAATTTGGGGGGGGGGGTTCGACGGGGGTCTATTAGGTAATTCATAGTGGCCATTTTGAGTGGGGTACTTCGAAAACGTACCCACTTACCTAACTTCGAAAACGTACCTACATATTCTATGAAGAAAAGTGCTCGCTTTTGCAATTTACTGGGAATAAATTTTGTACTCGCATTTACGTGTACGTATGAGTAAAAGAAAAGTATTTTACGTTTTCTATACTTTTTGATGAGTAAAATAAAAATACTTTACGTTTACATATACTTTTAAAAATGTTCAGTAATTCTAACAACTCTGCTTCAAAACTCCATATCTCGACCATTTCTCAGCCGATTTTTACCAATAAACACTTAAAATTATCAGAATGACATGAGGATTTCATTTTTGATCCCAGATTTTCTCTATATTTTATCAGATGTGCTATACAAGAAAATAACGCGATCTTTTGACTGAAATAAATATAATGAAAATGCATACAAATAAACTGTGAAAAAACACAATATCTCCATGTTATTCTGATAATTTTAAGTGTTGATTGGTGAAAATCGGCTGAGAAATTATCGAGATATGGAGTTTTAAAGTTGCATGCATAGTACAGCATGTGGTTATTTATGTGGATGGGAGGGAAAACTTTGAAGCGCCGTAACTTTTGATTGGAAAGAGATATTGAACTTATTTTACTTTATACGAATTCTCATTGTATAAAGTACATGACAGCATGTTTAGATAAATAATTGTTTTGGGTTGACAAACCGGGTCAAATCTATGTAAGGAATGTAGACATCACTAATCCGACAACAAAAACGGTATCTACAGGTTGTGTCGATCATTTTAAGTGTTCAACGGTCAAAATCGGCCCAGAATTGGACGAGTTATTGATGCGCAAATTTTGAATTTTCTGAGCGACACTCAAAAATTTCGCAAATGACCATGTTTTTATAGACCCACCCTATCTCCGGTCTGGGGGCTCGTAGAAAAATTTCGTCGAAATTTGAGAGCCCCAACCTGAAACCATAGTATATCCAAATTTCAACATTTTTCACCAAGCGGTTCCCGATATATTTATAATCACATGAAAAGTGGAGAACCCCCTCCCCAAGAAAGTGGAAATTTCACAGGGACTGTAATTGAAACCATATGAACGTCACTACTAGTGATGGAAAAAGTGCCAGAACTTTTGCGCCATTAATTTTATTTTTTAATTTTGGGGGTCAACACAAAAGCTGTCCCACAAGGCGAATTTTGTTCCTGGAATGACATCATTGATGACATCATTACAGTGACCCCCATCAAATCTCCTCCATGGTTGATTTTTGGGGCAATGTTGTATATGCGATTTTTCACCCTTTTCACCTTTCTCCTAGAGGACATCGTAAACCAGCTTTAAAAGTGTGTATTAAAGATTTGACTTAAATCGAAATTTAATCTGGAACTTGTGTATGGGTGTCAAATACACTTTCGTACCAGATCAAATTTTCGTTCTAAAATTTGCTTTTTTAATACACACTTTTTAGCATTGTATACATTGTCCTCTAGGGGACTTTCTAATGTAATTTTTATTTTTGCTGTACAGTGCCGAACCTGGACAGTGAGTTTAAAAAAAAATCAGTTTATTTTCCAGCGGTCCACCCTCAGGGGGGTCGCCAGGGGGTAAAACCTTTCGTATAAAGTAGTGGAGGGTGTCGCGTACACCCCCTCAAAATTTCGCTCAATTCCCCCCAACAGTTTTAGTTCGGCAGCCCGTTTTATAAAAAAACACGGGGTGGCGGACCTCGCGTGGACAGCGATTTTTTCAAAAAAACTATTCATGTATACGGCGACCCAAACTCAGGTTGGTCGCCGACCTTCCCCAGCCCGTATTAAATAGTGGGGGGTTTCGGGTATATTCCCTCAATTTTTCGAATAAATCCCCCCACTACAACTGGAGATATGGCGTCCGGCACCGACACAGAATTTGGGTGGCGGACCTGGCGTGTTCCCTGTTTACATACCTATTTATGCACCTATTTACATTTATTGATTGTGAATACGTAGAGCAGTGTATCTATAGATTTTTACCGTGAAACCTATAAATATTCTCCATATTCTGATTGCCTTTTCATCGCTTCTGTGGTGTTATGGGTATTTTTATTTATTTGTGAACAGAGTCAAACTCAAATGAGTGAGTTATGTGTTGACATGACATTGCTTCTGCATTCATAAAATAAAATGAAAGTATATTCATAAAATATAAAATGCCAGGCAAATTTGTTGAGCATCAAGTACAAGTAAACAGCTAGTTAACATTTCATGGCATTTTTACTTGGCATCTATACGTACATGACATTTGACAAATTATATCCGAAATTTTTCACTGGTCATGTCATTGTACAAGGTGCGGGACTAGTCCCAGAAAATGTAAATTCTGTGAAAATGGTTCTGTGTATCAATTCCAACAGTTTTTGGCATACACTTGGCTTCGGTGCAGTTTATAAATATAATCAACTCATGCGAGAACGTATGGCCAATGAAAGAACGTTCTAATGAAAATATGGCTCTCCTTTTAATAACACCCCAAAGAGTAGCTTTTTTCCCGGGGACTTTTTCAAGAACATAGAATATCCACGAGATTTGCAAACATTGTAAATACAACCACACGGAATTGTTCTGAAGTTATTTGATGAATATTTATAAAACTACCGGTTTTGCTATAATATATTTATCTATACGTAAATAAGTATTTATATAAGATCTGTAAAAAGTATAGGTAGATGAAAAATGCTATCGAAATATAAATATTCCATCACGCATAAAATAAAAAGCCTTAAAAATTCGTGATTGAAGCCAGGAAATTTCGAGCTGAGTCTCAGAAAATACAAGAGCGTCAAAAATATTATACATGGCACACACCGTCACTGCCAAAAATTTGAACAATTTTTTGTCTATGCCCATAACTTGACCAATGATATCACTTTTCGCTTATGAATAAACCTATTTACAACTCAACTTGTATTTTCACTTGTCCACTTGTGGAATTTTGCCTATGGTACTAGTTTTGCACCCTGTAAATTGTCATTTAAAAAGTAAAATGCCATGCAAAGTGTAAAATGTCAAGTATTCATTTATTATTTTTTACTAGGTGTTTAGCATTTTTAACCACACTTTACACTACTCTTTGCATGCCATATTATTGGGCTGTCAGGAAAGTTCTTTTCGTTTCCTTATCGTCTCGCATTGGATCGTCCTGGACGATCCACGGGGGCTTCAGCCGGAGTATATACCGTATTACCTCGAAATACCCCCATGGGGGTTTATTATTTCGCCAGCAAAATTTGAGGGGGGTTTATTCGAGGGGGGTTTTTATTATTTCCTCAGAAATTTTCGTAAGGACCGTAGTAAATTTTAGGCATTTTCATACCCAAAACAGGTAATAAATGTGTCCAAACAGTATATATTTGGACATAAAAACGTAGATAGCTACACAAACTAGTCTATGTGTAGCTGCAATGTAAATAAACAGTAATATACATCATGTACATTGTATACGTGACGTATTTATTATGTACGTGACGTACATCATTCCGAAGGGGGGGGGGGGTATTTCGAGGGGGGGGGTTTATTATTTCCCCAGCCCATTTTGAGGGGGGGTTAATTCGAGGGGGGGTCAATTCAAGGGGGGGATAATTCGAGGGAATACGGTAAGCTGGAATTTATACAAATATTAAATTTAAATCGAAATTGATTTCATAAAAGTGCATTTTTAAGAATTATGCTTAATAATGTCCAGAACGCAACTTACTCATTCCACCATTTCTGGAGTTTTCGATTTTTCAATAAATTTTCCGTGTAAAATCAGTTGGGAATATAAAGTCGGAGACATGCAGTATCATCCACTTTTATGCATTCAATTTCACAGTAAATATTTATTTTCGAATATTATGTGGAGCTGTAATTCCAGCTTACACATCCCGGCAAAAAAGTCACAACCCGGGACGATCCAATGGAAGACGAGCCGAAAACGGAAAAAACTTTCCCGACAGCCCAATACACTTCAAATCTCATTTAGAGCGTGCGGGACCGACCACTAAACACAACTAGGCAGTTTCACAACCACGCAACTACAAACTGGCGTATCACCGATCACTTTTCGTCCCATCAGGGGGGTGCCGCACCCCCCAGTCACAAATGCATGGTGTCTTCCCTTCCTACGGTGTGCTGGTGGTAGCGGCCCCTGTGGGGGCTCTGCCGGGGGGTCGCCTCTTCAGTGATTATGGGCCCCAGGGGGGAGTGGGCCCCCGGCCGCTGTTGCAACCCCCCTCCGTACGGGTAGACCACCGCTGGCCGGGCTGGGGGGGGGGGGGGGTTGGTGGGTTTTTGAGGGTGAAATTCCTTTTTGACCCACTTCAAAAAGGGCTTTTTTCAAAGCTGTTCCAAGATACCGTATTTCCTCGAAATACCCACGGGGGTGATTGTTTCAGAGTGAGAGTTTTGAGGGGGGTATTTCGAGGAAATACTGTTCAAAACGGAAAATTCTGATGTTTTTTGCTGAACAGAGGGAAATTTTAACAAAGTCGTGAAAAACAAATAAATAAAACATTTCAGTTAAAGTTACAGCAGTAGCAACTACTACCTTAACATTTCATTCCATCAGAGATAAAAAATCCTGAAACCACAGTTATTTAGCATTCAAAAAATCACCCATGATTTATATTTTCGAAAATCACAGTAAATATAAATACAGTCCACAAGTTCTACTCATGCCTGCTCAAGTACACCTTTTAAAGGCTTAAAAAACTTCCTCTTAGTCGACTACCTAGGTGAATTCACGAACAAGGCTACTTCCAGACGCTGTAAAATGTCACGGAAAGTGTCAAATGTCAAATGATCAGTAAAAAAGAAAAGTAAACATTTTACTGGACATTTTACATGACATGTTACGCTATGCATGAGATTTTACATGATGCTGTAATCGCACATGGTCCCTCACTGAACCCCCCCCCCCCTTCAAAAAACAAACAAAAAAAAAACAACGACTCACGCTGCAAAAGTATTGGCCGTGTAGAATTCTTTGCGCTAACGTGACGCACGGCCAGTGTGAAGCCCAGAGTGGATAGTAGCAGCGCGTCAACTGCCGCTATGATCGCCAGTATGTATGCCCAGGGGCGAAATTCGATTGCGACGTGACGCGGGTGTAAGGCGCCCGACGGGCCGGTGCGAGTGCACAAATGTGCGCACTGCTAATGATGGCTAACCGTCGAGGGATCGAGTTTTTGAGTGGTTTTTCTTGAATGATAAGTAAAATATTTGAAATTTCGATATTTTGGTCCACGGAATCTGATTTGCGATTTTTTTGTAATTGGTTGAAAACATTTTTGGATATTTCAGTTACTAACCTAGATGATTCACTTTCGAAACATTCTGGAAAGTATATATCTAAATGTTTTACAGGCCTCCGAGCTGTTGCTGCAGCTGCAGCTACGTTTCCACATTTTTTTCGCCAAAAATAGATCCACATAAATTTGAAGTTTTATAAATTACGTAAAGTTTAAATTAGGACTTTAAATTTTTCAATTTTCTTGAAAAAAAGATTTTGAAAAAAGCATAAAAAATTAGCGGATAACAAAGTTGAAAACGTTTTCCAGTTTCGTTTGCCATCCGTTGCGCAAGCCGCTCGCAACAAAGAATGTCAGGCGCCCACTCGCTTGTCGAGCGCCTTAGACGCGCCTTACGCCGCAATTGAATTAGGCGCCAGCGAATGGAGCAGTCGCCCAGCTGCCAGCTGCCGGCGGCGGGCCCGCAGATCTGCTCCATGGGTCTGTTCGACTCCGCCTCCCAACCGAACGGGTACACTATGCACGCGGCCGTCAGGCACGCCCCTTAAAGGGGGGGGAGTTGCCGTAAGGAGTTGGGAGCAGTGATGTAAAGGGCCATGGCACTGGCGCGGCGCCAGAGCAAAACGCGCCAGCATAGGCGGAAAAGCAGAGCAGCAAGGGAAAAGCAGTGAAAAACGAAGTGGAAAGCGAAGTGGAAACCTAAGTGATAAATAGGTACATAAAAATAAAATAAAACAGCTGCCAACATAAATTTTCGGCATGCGGCCAAGTTTATATATGAGGCATCGCCGGGATTTTATATCGATAAAATTTTTTTTCCATTTTTCCAGAAAAATTCCCATTTTTTTATCTTCACCCACTTGCCTTTTGTTTTTAACTTTTCACTTCGTTTTCCACTCCGCGATCAGAAACAAAGTCCGAATTCATCCTTTACGTTTTTATATTTATTTTTCACTTCGTTATCCACTTCGTTTTCCACTTCCCTTTTTGCGGAATTGGCCGCAGGAAAATATTCGGCAAATTGACATCTCTTTCGGCGAACTTATTTCGTTAGGAAAAAATTTAATAACCCAGCCACCGCTACAGTGGACTATAAAAAGCTTTTTAAAAAACCCAAACGCACAGGCGAATAGCTGCAGCCAGGCGCACAGGCAGTATACGAGTTTGGCGGTGGCGCAGAAGAACAGCAGCATGGCCAGCACGCACAGGAACACCAGGATCACCGCCACGCCCACCAGCACCGTCGCCGCTGCGTGCCACGTGGGCCAGGCACGGTAACTTTACTATTTACTAGGTATTCACCCGTGAATCGTCGAATATAAGTATCCTAACTGTAAAAAGCTACCTCCCTGGATTAACTCCCTCCCCCCTTGTTAGCAGAGTGAGAAAAAATAAGTCTCATCATTTGAAGAACTCTCCATGGTTGATGGGAAGGGAATGTTTCATTAAGAAAATATATATACCTAATATAAAATGTATAAGAAAAAAAATGTAATTAAGAAAAAAATAAAAAATGTAAAAAGACATGCAAAATGTCAAATTCGATTTTTCACTGGGCAAATTTAATTTGACAGTTTCCATGACTTTTAAGGTATTTGACTGTGTACACTTTGCATGAAATTTTGCAGGGGTATGACATGAGTGAGTGCCTCCACTACAAAGCAGAGTTGTTAAAATACCGGTATTTTTGGAAAGCGTAAGCGTAAGCGTAAATACACTTTCCAAATTTCCAGTATGGATACTTAAAGCGTAAGGTATTTTTAAAATACCTGGGAAAGCGTAAATAAAAGCGTAAGCGTAAAAAAATTTTAAGAGACTTTTTCTCAGTGAATTCTTTCCAAATCAAGCTCTCAGCGACATTTTTCGGATGTCCACTTACTTGTCTGCCCTCATAGGTATGTTGTTTGGCAATTCATCGGCAGTGACACTTAAGTGATCTTTATCTTCCAACTTGGAGTTAGTGTTGTCGACAGCGACAACATCGTTGTCGGAATTCATTTTCAACCCAAAATTTCTAAGCTGAAGCCACGGTTTTGCTCGACAACACAGTATTAGCAAGACATTCATACTGCGACACAATTTGTACATCTGCCACTATTTCCAGCACATTACTGCACACACGCAGTCAGTTTTTTTGTTATACTCGGCGAACTGCAAGGTATGCACCCAAAATTATTTATGTCTTGGTCGATAACGCGCGAGCTGGATACTCATGTATGCACTTTCACAAAAAGAAAAATATTTTCAAAAAGAAAAAGGCGGAGTCGCGTACAAACAGGGAATGTTCTTTTTCCCGTCATGTTTTTTATTTTGTTGCTGGAATTATATTTATTTGATTAATGATGACGTCAAGATGGAGTGTTTCCTTCAGAAAAATGCCTAGCATGCGGTCCGACCAGTATACGCAGTTTCGTTCACTCTTTTTTTTGTGGTTTTATGCTTTTTCAAAAGTGTAAAACTGAACCATGTGAAACGCCTTTTTACGCTTTTAGTACCCGGGTATTTTGCCCGGGAAAGCGTAAAAAAGCGTACGGGTATTTTATGAAAGCGTAAGCGTAAGCGTAAGTATAAATACCCATTTACCCGGGTATTTCGGGTAAGCGTAAATACGCTTTCGCAACTCTGCTACAAAGTACCCCCCAAAAACGGACCTTTAAAATATCCATTAACGATCTCATCGAACTGGTCCAACCTCCCTGTGCACCTGCCGCCGGTGCAGTACCTGTACAGGCCCAAGTTGCCGTCGGGCAGCTGCCCGTCCGCGTTGCCCACCCAGTAGGGCAGCACCGGGCACACTCTCGGACCCGACAGAATGTCATGTGAAATGGAAAATGTCATGCAAAGTGTCGAGGGTGTGGAAAGTGTTAAAGGACCAGGGGGCACTCGCAGATCCTGTAAAATGTAAAATTTCATTCAAATTGTCTAAAGTCATGTAAGGTGCCCTGGCAATAACAAGCCATTTTCCAGGGCAGTTTATATGGCTTTTGAAGCTTTGCATGATATTTGACATTATACAGGGCTTTACAGTGTCTTGGAGTGGCACAAGTTAATTTTACATGAAGTTTTACATGTCATACAAAGTGTCAAAAGTCATGTAAAATGCTGTAGGAATGGTCAAATTGTTTGCCATTTTACATGACATTTTCCACGACCTTCAACACTTCACAGAACATTTCACACGACTTTTCACACTTCACATGACATTTCACATTTCACATTTCTTTCCACAGGGTCCGAGAGTGGCACCAGCGCCAGCACGGTCACTATAGCCAGGCACATCGTGAAGGCTGCCCACAGTGCCCCGATAGCCCTGTAATTTCGCACGTAGTTGTCATGGGCCCGGCTGTGCCGCTGCGACGACGCTCTATTCAGCGTGGAGGAATTGGCCCCAGCCGCGCTGCCGCCGTCCATTTTGGTCGTTGAGTGTTGTTGATCGATTAATTGGTTGGTCCTGGGGCCGGGTTCAGATAGTGGGCAGGTTTTTAAGAGAGAATTTGCAAGAGACAAGAGGCGAGTCGATTAACAAGAGACAAGCAGTGCCAATCCCAGACCCTGTAAAGTGTAAAGTTAAGTGTTAAATGTCATGTAAAATGTTATGCGAAACTATAAATTGGTATGCAAAGTTCAATAATTTTTTCAATACTTTTATTGACATTTTACATGACATTGAAACTTTACAGGGTACAAACCTTTTATACTTTACACTTTACAGGGTCTGGGACTGTACGCTGGTTTATTTCTTATTTATTCATTTGTTGTTGTTGGGAGTTTTCCTTTGTCGTCTTATTGACTTAAATTGAATTGACTTTTCTAAATTGATTCGTCTCTTGTAAATCGACTCGTCTCTTGTAAATCGTCTTGGCTCTTGTAAATTCTCTCTTGACTTGTCCATTAGCTGAATTGGCACCTGGTGGGCTTAATCTGTTACCCCCGCGCTGCCGGAATTCATGGTAAATATTTTTTTTATTTTTTATTAATTCGTATCCATCCGAAGTCGATCGAATATGGTCACCGGATTAGATCGTCGGATATAAATAGGTAAATGTAACGAATAGGTAAGTAAATAGTGGGCATCGATTTCGTCAATCACCACTACATGGATGGCAAAGAAAAATAAGAATTTTTTTTTCAACACTAGAAAAAGCACATAAAGGATAGATTTTCTCAGTATTTTTGTTGAAAATGCATGAATAAAACATCAAACACAATTTTAAACTTCAATTTCTCATACCGTATTTCCTCGAATTACCCCCCGGGGGTTTATTTTTTCAGAGTGAAAATTTTGAGAGAGAAACGTGAAAAATGCAACAATAACCACCATTTATAAGTTTTTACAGCCTTATATAAGGATGTAGATGGTATAAACGATGTTCTAACGTAACACAGTAGGTGTTTTGAACGTCTGTTATGCATTTCCCGGACCACAAATTCATAGTGCCCATTTTGAGGGGGGTATTTCGAGGAAATACGGTAGATCGATTTGTGGCGGTAAAACAAAAGTGTGCAAATGTGTCTGTCTTGGCCTGGGGCAACAACATGGAGGGCCGCAAAACATAAAATTTATCCAAAATTGACCAGAACAATTCGGAAATGCAATAAACAAGCTAGCGGAAAAATATTCGAAAATTCGAAAACAAAATCCTAAAATTCAAAAACAATTTTTGGACAAAAAAAAACAACAAAATTCACGGCTTCATTTAGCAACAAAAAAAAACTCAAAAATAAAAACACATTTTCCACCATCAACCACCATTAACCGCGGCCGTTTTACATGGGCATTTTGGAGAGGCGCGGCGACAGTTGCAGTTGCACTAGCAGCGGCGCGGCACGAGGCAGTTTGAGTTTGCTAATATGAAGTCGGGGAATGAGATCAGCTGGGCAAACAGAATGCTGGCAGTGTGCATCGTGCCGCAGAGTTTGCCCCAAGAAGATTTCCACTTAGAGGTGGCAAAGTTGGCCAGTTAGAAGTGATTGATGTTTATTGTCTTTGATGGATTTTTGGGCCTGTTGTAAAGTGCACCTTGTAATGTGTGAAGTGAAGTAAAGTGTCAAGTGTCGGTTAAGTGTAAAATGTCACAACTTCAGTATTAAAATCATTCTTTTCTATTTTAATTGACATTTGACACTTTACAGAGTGTGAGACTGTTTCAGGGTGCAAAATATCTGGGACCACGCTGCAGTTAGCCAAACACGAAAATTGCCTCTAAATTTTCACTAGATCTAAATCTCACATACCATACTTATCCTTTTAAAGTTCCACAGAATAATGACAGACATAAAAAGTTGCCAATCAGCTACATTTCTTAACAACACTGTGCCAACAATGTTTACACAAATCATAGAGGCGAATCACTGCGGGGCTCCAAGTCGCAGTGACGCGAGCGATTTGTTACAGCGCTGGAAAAGCGGTGTTTTTGGCGCCTTTTTGACTGAACGCCTTTTCTAGTGTCGAGGGGCTAGTGCACCCTGTAAAGTGTAAAGTAAAGTAAAATGTCATGTGACATGTCAATGATACAAAAAGATATTTTAATACTGAACTTTTGACACTTTGCGTGGCATTTGACACTTTACACTTTACAGGGTGCGGGACTGGCGCCGGGTCCGGGATACCATATTTAATGACGTAAAGCATCGCTATTCACGACATAAGAAAAAGGTGTGTAAGGTCAAAAATGTCACCCCTAGAAAATAGCGCGAGCCAATGCAAAATCTCAATCCCCCAAAACTTTGTCACTCAAAACTTTTGTAGCAGTTTTGGCGCTTCACAAATGCTACACGGGCGTACCTGCGCCGGTGAGCACGGAAAGTGCCTTTTAACTCGCAAGCTGTACTGCGACGGTCGTTTTGCACGTGTGCCCACTGTATAAATGTTAATACACAGTACATAAATACCTGTGTATTTAGGTAGCATACACGCGTTTGTATTTACAAGTAGTTTGCGCAGTTTTTATTGGCCTCCAATGAAGTTGGGAAATGTTTGAGACAAAGTTCGATTTTTTGGCTTTATGGTGGGATTCGTTCAAAGTTTCAGTTTCAAATAAAATAAAAAAATTGTCCAGGGGAAAATGCTAAAAATGTTTTTTTTGTGCTGCGCACACTAGTTAACTGCCAGTAAACTCGGATTATTGTAAACTCATAAATCGGCCTTAAATGCATTTGAGTTTACCAGAATGAGGTGCCTGTCAACTACAGTTGACTAATACTTAAAATTACTCATTCTGGCAAACTCAAATACGTTCAAAGCTCATTTATGTGAACCCAATTTGAGTTTTTTTGTTAGTAAACTGAGATTTTCTTAGTAAACTGGTGTGCAATCGGTTATTTATTTCTCGAAAACTCAAAAAAAAATTACAATTTTTCGTTGCCATCGTTAGCCCCGGGAGAAATCGATTGCTCAATATTTCGAACGCCGATTTTGTATTTCTTTTTGTACGCGCCTTTGAGTAATAATTGCGATCGATGTTTCACAGGTTTTATATCAAATTCAACGACACAAACATTTGATTTTATATAAACATTTGATCAATAGCGAGGTCCTTCTCGACTACATAAATAAATTTCCCAGTTTAGAAAAGTTCCAATTGTATGCCAAGAAATATGTCTGCGCGTAAATAATGTCGCCAAAAATATGGTTTTCTGTTTTTGGTTTGGCCCAACTCACTACTAGTGATGGAATGACGTCTTGGCACTTGCGCCATTTCTGGGTACCACGGGCGCCACACCACACTACGATGCCACGATACCATCTGGTGCCACTCCACACCAAGACCCTGTAATATGCCTTGTAAAACATCAAATGCAATGCACAGTGCTCCCCCCCTCGTTTAAGCCCCCTCAAATTGTGCACTAAAAAATTAACCCCCTGGGGGTATTTCGAGGAAACTGGGTAATGTGGTTTCATGTCGGTGCTAACAAGAATATCGAAGCAGGGGTCTCCTAGATTTTGACCCTCCGGGGGGTTGGATAGATAGCTGAGCGGCCTCCGGGACAGATAGATAGCTGGAAAAAATGTTGTTGTTTTGAGGGGGGGTTGCGGGGGTTCGATATAGGTATAAGCTTTTTCAGGGTGCAGAAGGAAGAAAAGGGCGAAAAATCGTTAAAAGTAGGTGTAAAATAGCGCAAAATTGGTATACGAGCGTATATAGTATTTACTAAAAATAGCTGAAAATAGGTACCAACCTATATAGGAACAAGAACTAGTCATTTTGGAGGTGAAAATCTATAAAAAGGTATGAAAAATAGTGATTTTGAGCAAAAATTGAGGTATAATTGCTCAAAAATCACTTCAGATAGGTAGATAGCTGAGCGATTGGGGGGGGGTGAGGGGGTAGTAGCCCAAAAATTTGCTTCCGGGATAGATAGATAGCTGAGCACCCTCTGGGATAGATAGATAAATAGCTGGGCGGTTTGGGGGACCCCCCCCCACAACCCCCCATTAGAGACCCCTGGATCGAAGGCATCCTTCTACGACCCTCTGAAATCTGATAATATCATGGGTGTGTCGCTTGCGCCCTCCCACAGCTGTGAGGGAAGGAGCTGGCGCCCACCCACTATATACCATAGAATGAAATTGATGCCTCAAAACATTCCCGGTTTCCACCATCAATATATTTATCATATTCAACTGTATTTAGAATGTTTTTTTCTTCAGAAAATACATGCCGCCATGAATGATATGTTCATGAAAGAATCACATGAATACATAGAGATAACCTTCCAATTAAATTTAAAAAAAATTAATTTTCGAACAGCTTGGTCACAGCGCCATTTAAAGCAAACATGTTCGTTGGTATTCACACTCGTTGGTCCCAATCCCAGACCCTGTAAAATGACCTGTAAAATGTAAAATCTCACGCAAAGTGTCTAAAGTAATGTAAAATGCCATAGAAAATGGTAAATGTACGTTTCCCATTTTTCACGGCGTTTTACATGACTTTAGACACTTTGCATGACATTAAACATTTCGTATGGCGAGTCTGGGATTGCTCCCAGAAGTTTAGTTGAGTAGAGTTTAGATACTGAAATTAATTACAGTTAATTACCGTTAAAAAGACGAGTACATTTGAGCTATAGCTATAGTATGATAATAAAATCATAATTTTTATTATAAATATTTATTTTGCAATCACGTAAATAATGAAACTGAATTTATAAACTCAAATCCCGGTTGTATCCCAAGAATCGCCCGCTTACACGCTGGGGGCACTCGAACCATGGCAAATAAATCTACAAAAATCACTTAATCTTTTCAGGAACATTCAAGATTTCGAAAATTAGAAATATACCTAATTATTTTAGCATTTTTAGGGACTTTGTCATTGAAAATGCCTGCATTATAATGCAAACACAGTATGAACTATGAATTGTCAATTTTACGCTGACCTCCTAGTGGAAAAATCATCTATTTGCAGCAAAAGCTTGAAATTGGGAGCCGGTGAAAACAATGAAGTGTATTCAAAGTGGTCCGGAACAAATGCACAATATAATTCAAAAATGCAAAATAGAATTCAAATAAAAAATTAAACTTCTTTACCAAAATTAAGAAACCATTCTCTTCTAAAACCAGAAACCAAAACCCCCTTAAACACACAAAAAAAATTCCCCTGAGAATCTACCATCATTAGCGCACCCGAAAATTACAAAAAAATCACCCATCAAAAAAAATCATCTATCGTCGGGCATCGAATTCAAAGGTATCGAAGTGTCGCTGTGATCTGTCCATCTGCACAGCGCGTAGTAATTGAGCAAAAGTCTGTACTTGTGCGAAAACAGCGAGTATATAGCTATATTAGCGCTCGCGTTGACCACGATTAGCAAGTTCGATATGGACACCAGGGGGCAGTCTCGGACCCTGGAAAATGCCCTGGAAAATGTGAAATGTCATGCAAAGTGTCAAAAGTCATGTAAAATGATCGGTAAAATGGCAAACGTACGTTTGCCATTTTAGCGGGCATTTTACATGACTTTTAACACTGCACGACATTGATATTTTACAGGGCATTTTACAGGGTCCGGGACTGACACCAGTTTGGAATAAAGCCAGCCTTGTTGGCCGGGGTGCAAGTTCTCCCATAAGTTGAGCACTAGGGCCAGCGCGTTGCACAGCTGGGGGCACTCCCGGACACTGGAAAAAGTCATGTGAAACTTTAAATGGCGTGTGAGATGTCCGTATTTTTTATTATTTTTTTTAATTGGGCATTTGAAATTTTGAAGTCTGTGGATGCACTAGCATGTTTGGTGAAGAAGTGTCAATTGACAGTGAAGAGTGAAACTCAAACGTGTTATAAACATATTCGTGATTTTCTCAAACTCCGGTTGTGTAGTAAATGTGCGCATCATCTTTACATGACATTTTACATGACATTTTCCCTATCACACGCCATTTCACATTGCACTTGACACTTTCCATAATCCGGCAGCGTCACCAGAAACAAGAGCACGATGGACACGAGCATGATGCTGGTGCGCAGCTCCTTGAGCACCTCGCGCCGCTTCTCGTGCTCCACGCTATCGTCGTGCGCGTTCGCGTAGCCGGGCACCATGGCGTAGCTGCGCGTGCCGTTCGCCGCGCCACTGCCAGGCTGGGGGCAGTCCCAGACCCTGTAAAGTGCCCTGTAAAATGTAAAATGTCATGCAAAGCGTCAAAAGTCATGGAAAGTGCCCCGCAAAATGGCAACTCGGTTGCCACAGTTGCAGGGCATTTTCCATGACCTTTGACACTTTGCATGACATTTGACATTTGACAGGGCATTCTACAGGGTGTGGGATTGGCACCTGCCCCACCATGAGCTGCGCGTGCGCCTTGCGCGTCCGGTGGATGGCCGCCATCACGCAGCTGTTCATGATGATGAGCGCCGTGAACGGTATGCAGAACATCACCAGGCTGTACGTCCACCCGTGGAACAGCATCAGGTAACTGCGCGGGAAAGGTGGGTGGGTTTTGCTGTTGAGCTGCGATTACACACAGCTCGACGCAAAATTCGAATGTAAATTTCAATGCGACGCCCATTTTTCAGTGGTCCCCACTTCTCAAATATCGTCACGCCGCCATTCTCAAATACCCAAATCGCACCTCAAGTCAGTCAAACGCAAATTAAAATGACACTTTCCAGAGACGATCCCATCCAAACTCACGTTGCGTTGATTCTGAGCGGCGTGGGTACTAACAGCGGTATGCTCTGGGGCCAGTCCAAGACTCTGTAAAATGTCCTGCAAAATGTCAAATATCATGCAAAGTGTCAAAAGTCATGTAAAATGACCTGGAAAATGGCAAACTTGTTTGCCATTTTCCAGGTCATTTTGCACAAATTTAGACACTCTGTAGGGCACATAACATTTCACATGGCACTTTACAGTGTGCGGGACTGGCACCTGGTTGATGTCTCCGCACCAGCAGTGGGCGTGTATGCGCACCTCGAAGAAACGCGACAGGTTGAACATAACCGAGAAAACCACCACCGAGCAGATGACCAGACGCACGCGCCCGTCGCTCAGCATGCGGCCCGCCTGCGCGGACGACACCGAATACATGGCGGCGGGCACCGGAAAGCACCACTTTCGGTGGCATTGCGGTGCCCCTTCGGTGTCGGTTTCCTACGCGGCACCGGTGTCGGTGCGGCGCCGTATTTTCTGGTTCTACGCAATAGGCACCAAGCACGCTACTTTTCTACTGAAATTTCGAATAGTTTGGAAATCATCAATCATTTCAACGTAGATCAAACTAGTCTATGTGTAGCTGCGATGCATATTCGCAGCAATGTAAATTAACTAATAATTAACTAATTATTGCTTATTAAAATATATCATGTACATTGCATACATGATGAACCTTATATCATTTCGTATTTCGAAGAGGGGGTATTTCGAGGGGGGGTATTTTTTCTCAGCTTGAAAAGACCTTAGGGTATTTCAAGAGGGGGTTAATTCAAGGGGGGTTGCTTCAAGGTGGGGGGGTTAATTCAAGGGGGTATTTCGAGGAAATACCGTATTTTCTATTTTGTGAATGTGTGTACATAAGTATCCTGCTCACGCGTCATCGACCAAGACATAATTAATTTTGGACGCATACTTTGCAGTCCGCCGAACATAAACCAGAACACCACAAATGAAGAGTGTGCTTCTAAAAGTACCGATCTACAAATTTTTCAAATTTGAGTTAGGACCATTTTTGGGGTCCCCATAAAAATGCGCTTCAAAAATATATATAATATGTGGGGGTGCGAAATTCAATTTTGAGATATGGGGGGTCGAAAAAAGCAAAAAAATCGCAAAATACAGTTTTTGAAATTTTAAAAGTACCGATCTACAAGCTTTTTCAGCTTTTGTATTTTTAAAAGTACCGATCTACACACATTTTTCAAAATTGTACTTCTAAATGTACCGATCTGCACTTTATTTTTTGTGCTTCTAAAAGTACGCATGTCAGGTCGGCATCATCAGCAGCAAAAACTCAATTTGTGCTTTTTTACTATGGGTAAAAGTACAGATCTACATCTATCTGATTTTGTGTGTTAAAAGGTACCAATCTACATGCTATTACCAATTTGTTCCTTTAAAATGTACTGTACTACAAAAATACGATTCACTAAATGTTTTATAGCTGTTGTTATGTGTATAAACAATGATTCTACCCATGCATGTGGATACCCAACAATATGGCCGAAATACCCATACCCAAAATTCCCATACCCAATACCCATGTATGGGTATTGCATACTCCAAACTTTCAATTGCGATTATCTCAAAATCGATTTTTTTTGTATTCAGATCGGTACATTTAGAAGCACACCCTTCAAATGCAAAACCTCAACCAACCACAAATGGCAAGCAAACTCCAATGAATCGGTGCGAAGTCACAGCGATGGTCATATAAACGGAATTAGTTTGAAGCAAATTGGCCAATGCGTACAAATATGGCGTGAGCAGGTAGCTGATGCTGACCAGTGAATATTGGCCGATTATCTGTCCAAATCTGGTGCCAATTCCGCAAGTGGATAAGTGCGCGATAAGTGCTAAGTGTAAAGTAATAAGTGACGACTGAAGTTTTCAACGGCAAACCCAGTTTAAAAACGTTTTTTTTCCTAAAATGTTTTTCATGATTTCTTTTGTGCACTTAGCCAAAAAATACAACTCGACAATACAAATACAAACGAATTCTAAAAAGTTTGAATTGAAAAATATTTTTAAAAAATTGCAAAAAAACTTCATTTTTACTGTGTTTTTTAACCGTGAAATGGAAATTCGAAAACATAAAAAAATCCAAAAATTCGAAACAATCTAAAATTCTTCCAATTCTTCCATGCAACAATCAGTCACTTCACTCACACTTAGCACTTTTCCGTCACTTGTCCACTTGTCAAAATAAACACCTGGGCAGCGTGAGGAACAGCAGCGAAGTAACGAGCACGCCGAAATCGCTCGCGCTCAACACCAACAGGTACCAGTTGATGGGCGACTTGGCCATGGCGCGGTGGGCGAAAATTCTCATGGACATGGCGTTGGCGAGCATGCCGAAGCCGAGCACGGGCAACGCGCCCAAGCCCATCGTCATGTACGTTTCGTAAGGCTCGTAGCTGCCGCTGCAGTGGGCGACGTACATCGCCGACGAGTTGCCGCTCTGGTTCCCGCCGCCCAGTAACGATGGCAAATTCTCTGAGGAAAGGTAAATTGAATTTTAAGTGTGTTTTTTCATCTAAAATTACTAAAATTACTAAAAAATTGTTTCTACGAAATCTGAAATTTCGAATTTAGTTCAAGTTTTTCAATTTTTTTTTCATGTGGAATAAATAGATGATTTGTATTGTTTTACTGCAAATTATTCTCATTTTCAGCGAAAATAATTTAAAAATTTCGAAAAAGTTTCCAGATTTTCGAATAAAACTTTGAAAATTACTAAAAAAAACTTCGAAAATTCGAAAAAGTTTTCAAATTTTCGAAATTTTGTTTGCCTTCATCACCTCCGAGCGTAGCATTCGATGTCGATGGAAAGTTGTTGTCTCGCTCGGCCCAGCCGCCCGCCGCCGTGGCATTATTAACGTTCATTATTTTCTAGTTACTCAGGTAGATGCCTAATTAAATGGCATGGTTATAGATAGTTATTTAGCCCCGTAGCTGAGTGTGGCTTGCATTTCATAAGAGCCTGTGTATTAAATATTTATGGGAAGAGGTGTTGCGGTGCACAAGTTTTTAATTGCTGAAATTAGCTGCCTCATTTATATTTAGGCTATATTTATTCCGACGTAAACACGCTCGTCAACTAAAAGGTAAATCAAAATGTTGTTCTGTCTGAGACATTCGAAAGTTTATTCTGGCCACACATGCTAGTTTACATGGTTCCAATATGAAAACTCATTCAAAAACTGAATGGCGGTACGAACGCCGATTGACGCTTCCACCATCCACAGTTGTTAAAATGTACGTACATTTGCTCGAAAAATACGCGTACGCGTACGCGGTAAATACATTTACATATACTTTTTAAAGTAATCTACTCACTTTTACGCATACATTTTTAAAGTGCCTACACGTGTAGGTACAGAGAAAATGTATTTTTGTTGCTAAAATCACAACTTCTGTTTCTAAAATAAGAAAATTTTGAAGAAATCAAATCATTTTTCTAAAAATACTAAATAATCACTGAAAACGACATCTGTTGTGTATTCCAATGTACAACTCACTCTCACATGTAAATATTAGTAGCTTTTACGTTTACCAGGGGAAAAGTACTCGCTTTCGCATTTTCTCTGGGGAAAAGTAATTTACTCACATTTACGCATGAGCACAGTTGTTAAAATGTACGTACAATACTCGAAAAAATTCCTCGAAAAATATGCGTACGCGTTAAATACATTTACATATACTTTAAAAAAAGTAATGTACTCACTTTTACGCGTACATTTTAACACGCGTAGAGAGAAAATGTATATTCTTAACAACTCCCCATCCCGTGACTGACCACTTACACTCAGTGCACTAGTATTGGGATGCAATTATTAGTTTAGGTACAGAATTGATCAGTCCACGAACTACTGTTGAAGGAGATCGACAAGATCTCGGTCAAGTTTTCAAAACTAGCTCGTGTGAGGCCAATTCGGGAAAAATCAGAAAAACGAGAAATTTCACTATATTTGGTATCGTTGCATACCTATATCGTTTTCTATTTCTTCGAATAGAACGGCATGCCTCCATTTGAACGGCGGAATAGAATGGCGTTGGAAGAGTTCCAAAACACCAAACAATTTTTTTTAATGATGGTAGGAACGTTCAAAACTTCAAAGCATTCAAATCGCTATTAAATTTTTATGTTCTGATATTTAAATATACCCTCTTCCTCGAAATACCCCCTCAAACTCAGCACTCTGAAAAATAACCCCTTGAAATACCCCCCCCCAAAGTGAGTGTAAAGACAATGTAATTACCACCAACTGCAGTTTGTGATCTGTGTAATACGGAAAACATGTAAATGCTAGTCAATCATTTAACTTGGCGCACTGAGTTACGTTAGGATAGAGCTCGTACCATCGATTGGGCTGGGGCATAAGTTTTTGCCGTTTCTGGCTCGTCTCCCGTCGGATCGTCGTGGATCGTGCAGTTTCACCCGGGGTATAAAAGCTGGCATTATAGCCCCACGTAGAACTAAAAAAACACGTCTACCGCGGAATTGATTACATAAATGCGGATGACAATACATGTCTCCAACTTTATGTTTCTGACTCGATTTACGTCGAAATTTCCTGAGAAAAATCAATTACTCCGAAAACGGTGGACCGTGCATTTTGCGTTTCGGACACGATTAAGAGATCGATTAGTACTGGATCCACTTCTATGTAATCAATTTCAGGGTAAATGGTATGCTTGAATATATTCATACTTATATACCCCCGTTGAAACTAACTAGGATAGTCCAGGACGATCCAAAGGGAGACTAGCCGGAAACGGCAAAAACTTATGCCTCAGCCCAATACATACTTACCGTATTTCCAGAGTTAACACCCCTCGAACTGACCCCCTCTAAATACTTCCAGTTCTGAGCGACTTGGGTAATAATACCCCCCCCCCCCCCTCTCTCGAAAGGCTTTTTTTGGCTTTTTTGACCGTTTTTTTCACTTGACACTTTTTCAAGTGATTTTGAGATATGAGTGAAGTGAAAAAAGTTCACTAATGTCATTGTGCAACTTTTTTTCAGTTCACTCATATCTGAAAATCACTTGAAAAAGTGTCAAGTGAAAAAACGGGAAAATGTGCGTAATGGGCATTTGTGCGTAATAGGCCTGCCCCCCTCTAAATACCCCACCCGAATTAAATGTACAGGGAATATAAACGAGAAAACGACAGTTTAAGATTCATCTGTAATTTTTAAATATCTATGCACGTCGATAACTGAATAATTATTAGATACAAAGAATATTTCTGGAAAATTGATAAAAAAGTTTACCAAATTCAACAATATACACTTGTTCGAAACAATCTTTTGTAAATAGACATTATTTTTACCTAAACAGAAAAGGGTGAACATAATATGAGCCGGCTAGGGTAAGAGAAATAATTAGGTAATTTACATAATTAAATATAATACAATATACCCCACAAGGGAAATGTAAATATCAAGCAGCACATATTAATAGGGTTCCCCATTTGTGTTGCGCGGCGCACTACAATAATTTGCGGTCAGTTAATATAGGGTCATGCTTTGTACGGCAAGGTGCCAATCACAGACCCTGTAAAATGTAAAATGTCATGCAAAGTGTCTATAGTCATGTGAAATGCCCGTTTGCCAATTTACAGGGCCTTTTACGTGACTTTAGACACTTTACATTACTTTTGACATACAGGATTACAGGATCTGGGATTGGCACCTGGGGCTAGATTCAATTAGAACATAATGTGCTGGATGCGTGAGTAAGTGCATGAAATTATGCGCATGAAAAGTAGCGTTTACCGACAGCTCGGTGAAAAAGTAAAAGTGAAGCGTAGAATAAAAAAGTTTTGAAAAAAATTGTGGTGAGAAATGAATTTTCTAATTTGAACGAAAATTATCTAGCTCAAAAAATGAGCTAAATGTAAAATCAATTTTTGTTGACTCATTTTTAATTGATCTGGCGCTAGCGTTCTAAAAATCGCGGAAGATTGATATTTTTTAAATACTAGAAGATATAAAATATTTCAGATTTAAGTATATTGTCTCCAGGTTTTTTTCTGGGTGGAGTCCTAATTATATTTATAAAATTATAAGAAAATAAAAAAAATCTCTCATTTATATCTATTTATATTTTCTCAGCGATTTTTCGGAAAGATTTTATTATATTTCATTCTTTGAGAAATTTTCTGAGATTATATAGTTAAGGGAATTGTTTTGGGGCCCCTCAGCTCCATGTTGCAGCCAGCTGGTGTTGTTGTGTTTATTCAGTTGTCATTGTGGACTGTTCACTTGTGATTATTGTACTGGCCTGTGTGCTACTTATACAGCCCTCAAATGGGATGTCACTCAATGGATATGATCACTCACTATCACACACTCAACTCCTAGGGGGCACAAGAAGTATACACCTTCCCGGTCACGTCCGGCACCCTATTTTTGATCGTACTTGTGACACCCTATCTCCAGTTCTAGGGCGCGCCAGAAGCTGAAACTTGGGGGAGATATTGGCGCAACCCCCCTCTACCTCGCATGAATTAGGGGGGTCGCGGCGACCCCTCTCAGGGTGGGTCGCCCTAAGTGCAAAAAGTTTTTGTGGCTTTTTTGGTGTCCCACAGCAGGTCCGGCACCCGCTGATTTTTGAGCTGTGGGAGCGGTATAAATCTAAAATTTTGGGGATGTGTTACCAACACCACTCCCCTACTATACACTATTCAACCATGTGAGATTAACGTGAAAAATTTCTCAAAAATTCACTTATTCTCCAAAAAAACACCACTTCCCAATCGATGGATGACAAAAAATCCACTTTTTGGAACTTTTTTATTAGACACTTGAAGAGATGGTTTACAATACTTTAAAGGGAAGCGTTTGATGTTTAAAGTTATGTAAAGAACCATACCTCTAAAATGCCTGCATTGCAAAATTTACTTAGGGCGAATTTTATGACATCATAATGACATCATTGCAGGAACAAAAATTTGCAAAATTCACACTTTGAAATTCCCCCCAAGTAAATTTTGCAATGCATGCATTTTAGAGGTATGGTTCTTTACATAACTTGAAACATCAAACGCTTCCCTAATTCATGCGAGGTAGAGGGGGGTTGTGCCAATATCTCCCCCAAGTTTCAGCCTCTGCGGCACCCTAGAACTGGGTATAGGATGTGAGAAGTAAAATCAAAAAATGGGTGCCGGACGTGACCGGGAAGGTGTTTATTTGGCCCAAATACTCAAGATTGATTTCAAACATCACATGACATCACCTGTCACTGCTCGCTGTTGTTTTTGTGTAGTTGCACTGTTTGCCTGGTTGATGGATTCTGGATCCATTGACTACAGTTTAAAAGCTGTAGAAACTGGTGGGTTCTGCCCTCCCAGTGACACCATTGACTGCTTATAATGAACAGCTCGGTTTTGCTGCCAGTGTCTGTGTGGCTAATACACTCCAGAACCAGTTGTGCTGGTGGCCCTCTGTGTGACCCACTGAATGGTGCAAGTTGTATTGGTGTGTGGATGCCATAGGACTGTCTGAGTCAGGCATCATTTCAGGCGTGTGCAGTTGATTTTGCAGCTCTGTGAGACTGCCTGTTGTAGTCAACAGCTGGTTGTGCTTGACTGTGTTGAGCAGCTTGTGATTGCTGATGTTGTGTTGGAGTTGGTTGTCGTTGTTGTGTTTGGGTTGTTGTTGAAGGGTTGGTTGTTGGCCAGTTGTGTTGTTCACTGTGTTGTGCTGGACTGTTGTTCCAGTGTTAGGTCTCTTGTTCCACTGGTTGCGGCACCAGTTAAGGGAATTATTTTGGGGTCCCTTAGCCTCATGTGGCAGCCAGCTGGTGTTGTTGTGTTTATTCAGTATTCATTGTGGACTGTTCACTTCTTATTATTGTACTGGCCTGTGTGCTACTTATACAGCCCTCAAATGGGATGTCACTCAATGGATATGATCACTCACTATCACACACTCAACTATATCTACCTAGGTAGATAGTATTTTCTGAGAACACCCATTTTAGGAACACTACTCATTGCACGCTATGACAGACAGAAAACTGATTTCACGTTGATTCATTGGGGGTGCACTGATACGCACATCTGCCCAATACGCACATTTGCCCGTTTTTTTCACTTGACACTTTTTAAAGTGATTTTCAGATTTGAGTGAAGTGAAAAAAGTTCACTAATGTCATTGCGCAACTTTTTTTCACTTTACTCATATCTGAAAATCACTTGAAAATGTGTCAAGTGAAAAACAGTGAAAAATGGCTTTTTTTTACTGTTTTTTTTCACTTGACATTTTTTCAAGTGATTTTCAGATATGAGTGAAGTGAAAAAAGTTCACTAATGTCATTGCGCAACTTTTTTTCACTTGACTCATATCTGAAAATCACTTGAAAAAGTGTCAAGTGAAAAAAACGGGCAAATGTGCGTATCGGGCGGTGTGTCGACCGTGGCAAAGTGGATGGATAAAGAAATACAGAGATTTGATAATTAGGTTCATATTTGCCCATTTATCTATTTGCACTATTTTACGTTTCATGCACTATATTAATTTACCACGCAAATTATATTTCTTGCACTATATTATTTATCCATGGAGAATATTCAATTAAGAAAGTGTTTTACGAGTTATTGATATGTTTATGTGGAATATTTAGGTTAATAGGGCAAATAGGTTATTATTACGTTTATGGACATAAAATTAGGCTCATTCGACTGGTCATAATTTCCTGATTATTATTATATATACATTTACATGGTTTGCTTGCAATTTGGGAAAGTCAAAACTTGTAAATATTTACATTCAGCGTAACAATCTAGGCCAGCGTCCTAATAGTGAAATTGTGCCCTGTATGACTAGCATTTACTGTACGTATTTAACAAGCCCTTCGCGTAGGCATAATTATATTAGCTTTTAATGCTTTATAATTATATTTACTTTGACATTTATGAAAATACTCTGCTCGAATTATGCCAAGTATATGATATTAACCCTGCTCAAGTAATTTACCTGTTTACCTCAAATAAGTCCCAATTTACCAATCATCAAACATACGTTTCCAGGAAGTAATTATTATTATTGTGTTGAATATACCCTGCTCTACTTATGTCATTAGGAACATTTGCACTGCTACTTACAATTTCCAAACACTATAATATTAGTTCCAATGTGCGTCAATGTTTTCTGACAAATTGAAACAGATTAGTAAATCGGCTGAGTTTGCCGACTTCGCACCTCACAAGATTAATAGTTTTTCTATTAGCCCAATTTGTACCTGGTATTTCTTTACCATACTTGTTTGAATGTATGCACGCGCAGTATAAGCCAACTGTTTTGGCTAGATGTGTCTTATTGTTACATTTGTGTCTTATTTGTGCATTTGAATTTGGGAAATTACTGTAGCCATGTTTTATACATAATTTCCGTGTCTTAGTAACTTTTACTACTTCAGTCTTAAGTTTTTTAGTTTTTACTTCAGTCTTCTGACCCCAAGCTTGTGAACGAAAATAAGCTAGCGATAGAAACTTCGACTAGGAAGCTCGCTAGACTTTGCGCTTTTGTATTTAGCTGCATCTGATCGAATAAAGTACCTGAAAACA
>OZ038452.1:2992643-3023598 GCA_964036195.1 Sphaerolaimus hirsutus | reverse complement strand
CAGTTTTAAATTTGTAAATCTGCTTTTAAAAGTTGTATTTAATTGAATTATTGATTGGAGTATAAATGGGCTAGTTACACAGGTCCCGGCCGGGGACCGGGACCCGGCAAAAAATAAAAAAATACAAAAATTAAAAATTGGCGTGTATAGGTTGTTTGCATGTTAATTAGGTGAATCATCACCAAATTAGCATGCACAAAATTTTTGCAAGACGGTTACACCTGCCAATGCATATCTTTTTGGGCAGGTGTATAAAATGTTGCGATTCAACTCAAATTTGGCATGCTTGTACTCCTTCGTTTAGTGAGTACGCATGCCAAATTTTAGCTCCGGGCGGTTACCGGGGTTTTTTTAATTTATACTTTAATTTTTTTCGATCACTATATTTTTGTATAGTGATCGAAATTTTGCCGGGGTCCGGTCCCCGGCAATTTTGAAATGGCCCCGACCGGGGTCAAACGTCCCCGGTGAGGAACTTTTTTTTTCAGTAAACAAATGATTTTTGTCCCCGACCGGGGTCGTTTGGCCCCGGTACCACACAAAAATTTGTGGTACTTTTTGGGACTTTGTGGTAATTGTCCCCGGTCGGGGCCATACGACCCCGATGAGAAAAAATATTTTTTCAGTAAGTATTTTTTGTTATTTCACTGAAATATGCATGGTCGGGCTGAAAAGTCCCTGGACTGTGCTCGCCATTCGCGCTAGGGGTAAGCTACAGTCATAAAATTCTAAAACGTATACATATCAGGTGTTTTGAGTTTTCACCCAAAGTTTCACCCCTCTAGCTCCACCCACTGCGGAACTGTGGGGGTTACAATTTCGGTCATTGTACTGATGTACACATGGTGCTCTATCTCAACGCTGCTTTAAGTTGTGATCATGAAACTTTGGCCAGTGTAAGCCAGTGTGTTGGCAATGTGCTGATAGTATTCAACACTTTCATCAACATCATTGCTATTAAGGTAAAGTTAATAGGTATGCAAATCAGTGTGATGTGCAAGAAACGTGTGAACTGTGATGGATGTTTTGGTGATCATCTGAGATCATGTTGTATTGCAGTGATTTTAATGTTGTTTTGAAATGTGCAGTAAATAATTATATACATCAAATTTCATTTGTGTTGTGACCAAATAGTTTTGGTTGCTCAAATAATCCCCCAGTCCTGAGATTAGGGCGTCTATTCAAGGTGTTCATTTTGTATGCCTTATCTGGACATTGATTTTGAAGCTTAATAAGGTGGTCATTATGGGCTGTTTATGAGCGGTTGACGATTAAAATGATCAGGACAGCATGCAGATTCAATTTTTGTGGTCGGATTAGTGATGTGTAAATTTCATATGCTGATTAGGTCCAGTTGAATGAAAACGCATGCAATTTCAGAACTCAATATCTCAGCTATTTCTCAGCCGATTTTCACCAATAAACACTTAAAATGATCAGAATCACCTGGAGCTTCCATACTTATGTTCTGATTATCAGCTGCCACTCCTAGACCCTGTAAAAGACCCTGAAAAGTGTCAACGACCCTGTAAAATATCATGTGTCATGTAAAATACCATGTAAAGTGTCATGTGTATCCAAATCTTATTTTATCATATCCAAATCTTATGTTTTTGTATCCAAATCTTACTTTACACATAAGATTTGGATACAAAAACATAAGATTGGGATATGATAAAATAAGATTTGGATACACATGACACTTTACAGGGTATTTTACATAATACATGACATTTTGCAGGGTCTTTGACACTTTTCAGGGTCTTTTACAGGGTATTTTACATGATACATGACATTTTACAGAGTCTTTGACACTTTTCAGGGTCTTTTACAGGGTCTTTTACATGACACATGACAATTTACAGGGTATTTGACACTTTACAGGTTCTTTTATAGGGTCTGGGAGTGCCCCCAGCATGTGGTCTATGCCCTTTCTAGTTTACACACTATTATTATTTTACATATGGCCTGCAGCAACATCTTTTGATCTCCAAATGATCGAGATTGTGATTTATGATGATCTGTGGTGCACAGCAATAATTACTTTGAATGGCTATGTCAGTGACAGATTGTTGTTAGAATTGTTTTTCACAATGGGGTATTTATTGTGGCATAAACTGTATTTTCCAATGGGACACATTTCTCAATTGAAAAAAGTTCACATTTATGCGATTGAGTAGTCAATGTTTGATTACCGTTTTTCCTCGAAATACCCCCCGTGGGGTGATTGTTTCATAGTGGTCCCGAGAGGGGGGGGGGGTTAAACAAGGGGGGGGGGGGAATTTCGAGGGGGGTTATTATTTTGCCAGAAATTTTTTCAAATCCTAGTACAAAATCGTCGTTTGTGATGTACACTGGGGTAGAAAAATGCATCAATAACTGACATGTATAGACTCCTGTAGACTAATAGTAGTATGTAGATGGTATAAACACTGTTCTAACGTGATTACGACATTGTTTCAACGTGTGTTCTGCACTACGCAGAACACAAACTGCAGTATTTGTCATGTACGTTCTCTTTATACTAAATCTGGGGGGTATTTCAAGGGGGGGGTGATTGTTTCATAGTGGTCTCAAGATAGGGAGGGGGGGTCAAACGAGGGGGGAGGGGTATTTTGAGGGGGGGGGGTCGAGAAAATACGGTAATCAAGTGGAGCATTTGATGTTTGCATGTGTTTTACTCTGCTCCAACACATGGTTTCTGCATGGTAGTTTTACAAAGTGCAGAAAACTCCTAACTTACATGTTTCATTGTCAAAATTGAAACAGCTACTCAATTGAGCACTCAATAAATTCCACTTTGAATACCCCCACCCCCACTTGAAAAACTGAACATTGAAAAACCTCCCTCTAAATAACTCCTCTATAAAGTTGGCCTTGAATGATGATGTAAAAAGCGCCAGACTTTTGGCACTAAGCGCCAAAAGCGCCATGGCACTTTTCAAGGCGCCAAAAGCGCCATAGCACTTTTCAAGGACACGGCGCCAAGCACCAATGGTGTTAAAGGATGTTGGCGCCAAGTGCCAATGGCGCCAGCGCCAACAAATTTTGCAGCTCCTCAAGTGCAGCAATGCTAATGCAGTGCTATTTACTTGTGTAAGATGCAAGATTATGCCTAATTGAGTCAAGTTTTCTTCTTTTTGTGATGTTATTTTACAGCTAAAAGTTCCGGTTGACAATGGCAAGCCATGGTGGAAAAAAGTGCTTCAATTTGTATAGATAATGTCATGTGTCACATAAAAGACTCTGTTTAGTGTCAAATGTCATGTAAAATACGCTTTAAATTAAAGTGTCATGTTTATCTAAATCCTATTTTATAGTATCCAAAACTTACTCTTTTACATAAGATTTGGATACAAGAACAGAGGGTTTGGATATGATAAAATGAGATTTGCATACACATGACACTTCACAAGGTTTTTTACATGATATTTAACACTTAACATGGTTTTTACATGACACCTGATTACGGTTGGTTGTATAAAAATTATTTGTGTACAAATTGTATAAAAATTGTATTTTATATTAATTTTCTTCTTGTTTCATTTTATTTTATTTTATTCTTCAATTTTCCATTTTATTTTTATTTTATTTTTATTTTTTCTGAGATTTTGCCAACCATGCACCTGACATTTTACAGGGTCTTTTACACTTTACAGGGTCTGTTACTGGGCTGGGACTGGCACCAGGTACATTGCATATAAACATATAATATCGACAATAAAACTTGATTGTCAACACAACGCAACACCATGCATTTGAACATCTCTCATCTGCCCATTATTTGGGAAAGTGTTGAATATCCTTGCAATTGCATGAACATGTATACCGTATTTCCTTGAAATACCCCTGGGGGGTTATTGTTTCATAGTGGTCCCAAGAGGGGGGGGGTTAAACGAGGGGGGGTATTTTGAGGGGGGGGTGTTATTACTTCGCCATAAATGTTTTCAAATCCTAGTACAAAATCATTGTTTGTGATGCACACTGGGTAGAAAAATGCATCAATAACTGACATGTATAGACTCCTGTAGACTAATAGTAGTACATAGATGGTACAAACACTGTTCTAACGTGATTACAACATTGTTTTAACGTTTGTTCTGCACTACGCAGAACACAAACTGCAGTATTTGTCATGTACGCTCTCTTTACACTCAATCTGGGGGGGGGTATTTCGAGGGGGGGGGGGGGTGATTGTTTCATAGTGGTCTTGAGAAGGGGGTCAACGAGGGGGGTATTTCAAGGCAATACGGTACAAAATATGCAGTAGAGGGTTTGTTCTTCCTGAATACACTTACAGTAACACATTTACTTCTGTAAATCAAGCACACAAAATTTTTTCACATAAAATAGTGATATATTTTTTGAACTCCTTGGCGCTTATTTGGTGCTTTTTAAAATGCTAGCGCCAAGCATCAATGGTGCCATGGCATCATAGCGCCAAGCATCAAAAGCACCATGGCGCTTTTTTGTAACACAGCACCAAGTGCCAATGGCGCCACAGCAAAAAGGTGGCAAGCGCCAAAAGCACCATGTCGCTTTTTGCTTTGGCGCTAGTGCCAGGCGCCAGTGTCGTGACGCTTTTACATCACTAGCCTTGAATAACACCCCTTGAATAAATCCCTCCTCATTGAGTAATTCCTTGCTTGAGTAAGATGTGATTGAGATTGATTAGTCCTTGGTTGGTAAATTTTGTGCACAATTCCTGCGTGGTACTTGCAGACAGTGCAAAGAAGTTGTAACTTACATCTCTCTTTGCCAAAACTGGTAGAGCTACTGTATTTACTCCATTTTATCCCTCTCTAACTCCCCCCTGTTAGTTGAGTGTAGAAAAAATAAAAAATACCTGCTCCCTCTAAAAAAACCCCACTCTCTAGTAAAACTTTTCTCTGATTGATGTCTGAAAACATTCGTGGGATAAAATATGTTATGTTTGTTTTCTTTTTGGTCATATATTCTTTTGCCTGTATTTTGGGGCTATTTACAGCAGCCTCTATAAGGAACTGGTCCCCAGTGAAAAATAATTTTTGCAAAAGTCAATAATTGGTGTGTACGGGTTGTTTGCATATTAATTACATTAATTATCACAAAATTTACAAAATGCAAAATTTCTGCAACATGGTTACACGCGCTGACGCATATTCTTTGGGAGGTTGTATATAAATTTTTCGATTTGTCTCAATTTTGGCATGTGTTTACTCCTTCATTTACTGAGTATGCATGCCAAATTTCAGCTCAGAGCAGTTAGCGGTTCTTATTTTTTTATGATTTTATTTTTGTCAATCACTGTATTTTTGTATAGTGAACAAAATCCCACTGGCGACTGGTCCCTGGTGAGTACAGAAAGGTCCCTGACACAGTCTAAACATACCTGGTGAGAATTTTTTTTTCTCAGTAAACAAAGAATTTTGGTCCCTTACATGGCCACACAAAAATTTGTTGCACTTCAAAAAAATTTGTCACCAGGGATGTTTGAACTGTGTCAGGGACTTTTTTGTTCTCACCAGGGAGCGGTCCCATGTGGGATTTCATTCACTATACAAAAATACAGTGATTGACTAAAATAAAAGCATTAAAAAATAAGAACCGCTAACTGCTCTGAGCTGAAATTTGGCATGCATACTCACTAAAAAAAGAACTAAACACATTGAGACAAATCAAACTAAACACACAAAAATTGAGACATATCAACAAAAAAAATTTCTATACACCCTAGCAAAGAATATGCATCAGTGTGTGTAACCATCTTGCAGCAATTTTGCACATGTAAATTTTTGTGATAATTAACATAATTAATATGCAAACAACCCATACAAGGGCGTAAAAAAGTTTTTTTTATGGAAAATGGAAATGGAAAAATTTCAGCAGTTCAAAAACAGAACGGAAAACAGAAAAAATTTGCACTTGGCAGAAAACAGAAATGGAAAAATAATTTCAGCGGCCTGAAAACGGAAAAAGGGGCCAGAAAAATGGAAACAGACAAATGAAATTTGCATGGAAACAAAAAAAAAATTTGCTGAAATTTTGCTGGAAACAGAAAAAAATTCACATAATTGACAATCTGCATGAATGTTTACCAGTTTCGCTGTAACAGAAAGCAGAAAGTTGAGTCAAAAAAGGTAAAATGAGGCGGAAAAACTAAAAATTTGGCCGGGAAATGGAAAATGAGCCAGAAACACAGAAATGGAAAATTTAGTGGCTGGAAAACAGAATGGAAAATGGAAAAAAAATTTCAGCAGTTGGAAAATAGAACGGAAAATGGAGAAAAAAATTTGCCTGCAGAAAATGGAAACGGAAAACGGAAATTTGTACACTAACCCATACACACCATATGACTAAGAAAACAAACATAACATATTTTTTTCCATGAATGTTCTCACAGACATCAGATTGGAGGGGAGTTTTATGAGGGAATGGTTTTTTTTAGAGGGAGCAGGGTTTTTTTCTTTTTTCTACACTCAACTAACAGGGGGGAGTTCGAGAGGGATAAAATGGAGTAACTTAGCATATTCTTTGGGAGGGTGTATAAAATTTTGTTCTCGATTTGTCTCAATTTTTGTGTGTTTATTTCAATTTGTCTCAATGTGTTTACTTCTTTGTTAGTGAGTACGCATGCCAAATTTCAGCTCAGAGCAGTTAGTGGTTCTTATTTTTTTAATGCTTTTATTTTCGTCAATCACTGTATTTTTGTATAGTGAATGAAATCCCACATGGGACTGGTCCCTGGTGAGAAGAGAAAGGTCCCCAGTGAGATTTTGTCCACTATACAAAAATACAGTGTATGACAAAAATAAAAGCATATAAAATAAGAACCGCTAACTGCTCTGAGCTGGAATTTGGCATGCGTACTCAGTAAATGAAGGAGTAAACACATGCCAAAATTGAGACAAATTGAAAAAATTGCTACACACCCTCCCAAAGAATATGCATCAGCGCATGTAATGATCTTGCAGAAATTTTGTGATAATAAACATAATTAAAATGCAAACAAGCCATACACACAAATTATTGACTTTTGAAAAAAATTATTTTTCACCTTATAAGGGCTGCTGTAAATCACCCCATAATACAGACAAAAGAATATATGACTAAAAAGAAAACAAACATAACATATTTTTTTCCATGAATGTTTTCACAGACATCAATTGGAGGGGAGTTTTATGAGGGAATGGGTTTTTTTAGAGGGAGCAGGTATTTTTTCTTTTTACTACACTCAACTAATAGGGGGGAGTTAGAGAGGGGAAAAATGGAGTAAATACAGTAGCTCTATCAATTTTGACAAAGAGAGATGTAAGTTACAACTTCTTTGCACTGTCTGCAAGTACCACACAGGAATTGTGCACAAAATTTGTGTTAATTGACTGTGTCAGGGACCTTTCTGTCCTCACCAGGGACCAGTCGCCAGTGGGGTTTTGTTCACTATACAAAAATACAGTGATTGACAAAAATAAAAGCATTAAAAATAAGAACTGCTAACTCCTCTGAGCTGAAATTTGGCATGCGTACTCAGTAAATGAAGGAGTAAACACATGCCAAAAATGAGACAAATCGATGAATTTATATACAACCTCCCAAAGAATATGCGTCAGCGCATGTAACCATGTTGCAGAAATTTTGCATTTTGCAAATTTTGTGATAATTAATGTAATTAATATCCAAACAACCCATACACACAAATTATTGACTGTTGCAAAAATTATTTTTCACTGGGGACCAATTCCTTATAGAGGCTGCTGTAAATAGCCCCAAAATACAGACAAAAGAATATATGACCAAAAGAAAACAAACATAACATATTTTATCCCATGGATGTTTTCAGACATCAATTGGAGAAGAGTTTTACTAGGGAGTGGTTTTTATTTTAGAGGGAGCAGGTATTTTTTATTTTTTCTACACTCAACTAACAGGGGGGAGTTAGAGAGGGATAAAATGGAGTAAATACAGTAGCTCTATCAATTTTGGCAAATAGAGATGTAAGTTACAACTTCTTTGCACTGTCTGCAAGTACCACGCAGGAATTGTGCACAAAATTTACCAACCAAGGACTGATCAATCTCAATCACATCTTACTCAAGCAAGGAATTACTCAATGAGGAGGGATTTATTCAAGGGGTGTTATTCAAGGCTAGTGATGTAAAAGCGTCACGACACTGGCGCCTGGCACTAGCGCCAAAGCAAAAAGCGACATGGCGCTTTTGGCGCTTGCCACCTTTTTGCTGTGGCGCCATTGGCACTTGGTGCTGTGTTACAAAAAAGTGCCATGGTGCTTTTGGTGCTTGGCGCTATGATACCATGGCACCATTGATGCTTGGCACTAGCATTTTAAAAAGCACCAAATAAGCACCAAGCAGTTCAAAAAATATATCACTACATTATGTGAAAAGATTTTGTGTGCTTGATTTACAGAAGTAAATGTGTTACTGTAAGTGTATTCAGGAAGAACAAACCCTCTACTGCTTATTTTGTACCGTATTTCCTTGAAATACCCCCCTCGTTGACCCCCCCTCTCGAGACCACTATGAAACAATCCCCCCCCCTCGAAATACCCCCCCAGATTGAGTGTAAAGAGAACGTACATGACAAATACTGCAGTTTGTGTTCTGTGTAGTGCAGAACAAACGTTAAAACAATGTTGTAATCACGTTAGAACAGTGTTTATACCATCTACGTACTACTATTAGTCTACAGGAGTCTATACATGTCAGTTATTGATGCATTTTTCTACCCAGTGTGCATCACAAACAATGATTTTGTACTAGGATTTGAAAACATTTCTGGCGAAGTAATAACCCCCCCCTTGAAATAACCCCCTCGTTTACCCCCCCCCTCTCGGGACCACTATGAAACAATCACCCCCAGGGGTATTTCAATGAAATACAGTATACATGTTCATGCAATTGCAAGGATATTCAACACTTTCCCAAATAATGGGCAGATGAGAGATGTTCAAATGCATGGTGTTGTGTTGTGTTGACAATCAAGTTTTATTGTCGATATTATATGTTTATATGCAATGTACCTGGTGCCAGTCCCAGACCCTGTAACAGACCCTGTAAAGTGTCAAAGACCCTGTAAAATGTCAGGTGCATGGTTGGCAAAATCTCAGAAAAAATAAAAATAAAACAAAAATAAAATGGAAAATTGAAGAATAAAATAAAATAAAATGAAACAAGAAGAAAATTAATATAAAATACAATTTTTATACAATTTGTACACAAATAATTTTTATACAACCAACCGTAATCAGGTGTCATGTAAAAACCATGTTAAGTGTTAAATATCATGTAAAAAACCTTGTGAAGTGTCATGTGTATGCAAATCTTATTTTATCATATCCAAATCTCATTTTATCATATCCAAACCCTTTGTTCTTGTATCCAAATCTTATGTAAAAGAGTAAGATTTGGATACAAAAACATAAGTTTTGGATACTATAAAATAGGATTTAGATAAACATGACACTTTAATTTAAAGGGTATTTTACATGACATTTGACACTAAACAGAGTCTTTTATGTGACACATGACATTATCTATACAAATAGAAGTACTTTTTTCCACGATGGCTTGCCATTGTGAACCAGAACTCTCAGCTGTAAAATAACATCACAAAAAGAAGAAAACTTTACTCAATTAGGCATAATCTTGCATTTTACACAAGTAAATAGCACTGCATTAGCATTGCTGCACTTGAGGAGCAGCAATTTTTTTTGGCGCTGGCGCCATTGGCACTTGGCGCCAACATCCTTTGGCACCATTGGCGCTTGGCGCCGTGTTCTTGAAAAGCGCCATGGCGCTTTTGGCGCTTAGTGCCAAAAGTCTGGCGCTTTTTACATCATCATTCAAGGCAAACTTTATAGAGGAGTTATTATTTAGAGGGAGGTTTTTCAATGTTCAGTTTTTTAAGTGGGGGTGGGGGTATTCAAAGTGGAATTTATTGAGGGTTCAATTGAGTAGCTGTTTCAATTTTGACAATGAAACATGTAAGTTAGGAGTTTTCTGCACTTTGTAAAACTACCATGCAGAAACCATGTGTTGGAGCAGAGTAAAATACATGCAAACATCAAATGCTCCACTTGATTACCGTATTTTCTCAACCCCCCCCCCCCTCGAAATACCCCTCCCCCCTCGTTTGACCCCCCCTCCCTATCTTGAGACCACTATGAAACAATCACCCCCCCTTGAAATACCCCCCAGATTGAGTATAAAGAGAACATACATGACAAATACTGCAGTTTGTGTTCTGCGTAGTGCAGAATAAATACCCCATTGTGAAAAACAATTCTAACAACAATCTGTCACTGACATAGCCATTAAAAGTAATTATTGCTGTGCACCACAGATCATCATAAATCACAATCTCAATCATTTGGAGATCAAAAGATGTTGCTGCAGGCCATATGCAAAATAATAATAGTGTGTAAACTAGAAAGGGCATAGACCACATGCTGGGGGCACTCCCAGACCCTATAAAAGAACCTGTAAAGTGTCAAAGACATGTAAAAGACCCTGTAAAAGACCCTGAAAAGTGTCGAAGACCCTGTAAAATGTCATGTATCATGTAAAATACCCTGTAAAAGACCCTGAAAAGTGTCAAAGACCCTGTAAAATGTCATGTATTATGTAAAATACGCTGTAAAGTGTCATGTGTATCCAAATCTTATTTTATCATATCCCAATCTTATGTTTTTGTATCCAAATCTTATGTGTAAAGTAAGATTTGGATACAAAAATATAAGATTTGGATATGATAAAATAAGATTTGGATACACATGACACTTTACATGGTATTTTACATGACACTTTACATGGTATTTTACATGACACATGATATTTTACAGGGTCGTTGACACTTTTCAGGGTCTTTTACAGGGTCTAGGAGTGGCAGCTGATAATCAGAACATAAGTATGGAAGCTCCAGGTGATTCTGATCATTTTAAGTGTTTATTGGTGAAAATCGGCTGAGAAATAGCTGAGATATTGGGTTCTGAAATTGCATGCGTTTTCATTCAACTGGACCAAATCAGCATATGAAATTTACACATCACTAATCCGACCACAAAAATTGAATCTGCATGCTGTCCTGATCATTTTAATCGTCAATTGCTCATAAACAGCCCATTATGACCACCTTATTAAGCTTCAAAATCAATGTCCAGATAAGGCATACAAAATGAACACCTTGAATAGACGCCCTAATCTCAGGACTGGGGGATTATTTGAGCAACCAAAAATATTTGGTCAACCAAAAATATTTGGTCACAACACAAATGAAATTTAATGTATATAATTATTTACTGCACATTTCAAAACAACATTAAAATCACTGCAATACAACATGATCTCAGATGATCACCAAAACATCCATCACAGTTCACACGTTTCTTGCACATCACCCTGATTTGCATATTAACTTTACCTTAATAGCAATGATGTTGATGAAAGTGTTGAATACTATCAGCACATTGCCAACACACTGGCTTACACTGGCCAAAGTTTCATGATCACAACTTAAAGCAGCGTTGAGATAGAGCACCATGTGTACATCAGTACAATGACCGAAATTGTAACCCCCACAGTTCCGCAGTGGGTGGAGCTAGAGGGGCGAAACTTCGGGTGAAAACTCAAAACACCTGATATGTATACGTTTTAGAAATTTATGACTGTAGCTTACCCCTAGCGCGAATGGCGAGCACTGTCCAGGGACTTTTCAGCCCGACCATGCATATTTCAGTGAAATCACAAAAAATACTTACTGAAAAAATATTTTTTCTCATCGGGGTCGTTTGGCCCCGACCGGGGACAATTACCACAAAGTCCCAAAAAGTACCACAAATTTTTGTGTGGTACCGGGGCCAAACGACCCCGGTCGGGGACGAAAATCATTTGTTTACTGAAAAAAAAAGTTCCCCACCGGGGACGTTTGACCCCGGCCGGGGCCATTTAAAAATTGCCGGGGACCGGACCCCGGCAATATTTCGATCACTATACAAAATTATAGTGATCGAAAAAAATTAAAGTATAAATTAAAAACAAACCGGTAACCGCCCGGAGCTAAAATTTGGCATGTGTACTCACTAAACGAAGGAGTACACGCATGCCAAATTTGAGTTGAATTGCAACATTTTATACACCTGCCCAAAAAAATATGCATTGGCAGGTGTAACCGTCTTGCAAAAATTTTGTGCATGCTAATTTGGTGATGATTCACCTAATTAACATGCAAACAACCTATACACGCCAATTTTTAATTTTTGTATTTTTTTATTTTTTGCCGGGTCCCGGTCCCCGGCCGGGACCTGTGTAACTAGCCTGATATGTTCATGAAAGAATCACATGAATACATAGAGATAACCTTCCAATTAAATTAAAAAAAAAAATAAATTTTCGAACAGCTTGGTCACAGCGCCATTTAAATCAAACATGTTCGTTGGTTTTCACACGTTGGTCCCAATCCCAGACCCTTTAAAATGACCTGTAAAATGTAAAATCTCACGCAAAGTGTCTAACGTAATGTAAAATGCCATAGAAAATGGTAAATGTACGTTTGCCATTTTTCACGGCGTTTTACATGACTTTAGACACGTTGCATGACATTTAACATTTCGTATGGCGAGTCTGGGATTGCTCCCAGAAGTTTAGTTGAGTAGAGTTTAGATACTGAAATTAATTACAGTTAATTACCGTTAAAAAGACGAGTACATTTGAGCTATAGCTATAGTATGATAATAAAATCATCATTTTTATTATAAATATTTATTTTTCAATCACGTAAATAATGAAACTGAATTTATAAATACACGCTGGGGGCACTCTAACGATGGCAAATAAATCCACAAAAATCACTAGATTTTTCAGGAACATTCAAGAGTTCGAAAATTAGAAATGTACCTAATTATTTTCGCATTTTTAGGGTCTTTGTCATTGAAACTGTCTGCATTATAATGCAAACACAGTATGAACTATGAATTGTCAATTTTACGCTGACCTCCTAGTGGAAAAATCATTTAGAAAAATCTATTTGCAGCAAAAGCTTGGAAATTGGAAGCCGGTGAAAACAATGAAATGTATTCAAAGTGCTCCGGAACAAATGCACAATATAATTCAAAAATGCAAAATATACCGTATTTGCTTGAATAATCCCCCTGGGGGATTATTATTTCGTCAGACATTTTTGAGGGGGAACTATTCGAGGGGGGAATTATTCAAGGGGAATAATTTTTTCGTCAAAATTTTCAAGCATGTTTCTATCAACTCATTTCACGAAATCCGCTTTATAAACACAATAACGTGTCATTTTTGTTAAAATGAGGTACAACAAATTAATCAAATCTTTAAGGGGGATTATTCAAGGGGGGAATTATTATTTCCTCACTCGTCTTACAGGGGGGGATTATTCGAGGGGGGATTATTCAAGGGGGAACTATTCAAGCAAATACGGTAATTGAAATAAATTTTTTTATTTTTTTACCAAAATTAAGAAACCATTCTCTTCTTGAAAAACAACAACAACACATTTTATAAAGGTCCCTGAAAACTAAAAACAATTCCCCTGAGAATCTACCATCATTAGCGCACCCGAAAATTACAAAAAAATCACCCATCAAAAAAAATCATCTATCGTCGGGCATCGAATTCAAAGGTATCGAAGTGTCGCTGTGATCTGTCCATCTGCACAGCGCGTAGTAATTGAGCAAAAGTCTGTACTTGTGCGAAAACAGCGAGTAGATAGCTATATTAGCGCTCGCGTTGACCACGATTAGCAAGTTCGATATGGACACCAGGGGGCAGTCTCGGACCCTGGAAAATGCCCTGGAAAATGTGAAATGTCATGGAAAATTTCAAAAGTCATGTAAAATGCCCGGTAAAATGGCAAACGTACGTTTGCCATTTTACCGGGCATTTTACATGACTTTTAACACTGCACGACATTGATATTTTACAGGGCATTTTACAGGGTCCGGGACTGACACCAGTTTGGAATATAGCCAGCCTTGTTGGCCGGGGTGCAAGTTCTCCCATAAGTTGAGCACTAGGGCCAGCGCGTTGCACAGCTGGGGGCACTCCCGGACACTGGAAAAAGTCATGTGAAACTTTAAATGGCGTGTGAGATGTGTCCGTATTTTTTATTATTTTTTTTAAATTGGGCATTTGAAATCTTGAAGTGTGTGGATGCACTAGCATGTTTGGTGAAGAAGTGTCAATCGACAGTGAAGAGTGAAACTCAAACGTGTTATAAACATATTCGTGATTTTCTCAAACTCCGGTTGTGTAGTAATGTGCGCATCATCTTTACATGACATTTTACATGACATTTTCCCTATCACACGCCATTTCACATTGCACTTGACACTTTCCATAATCCGGCAGCGTCACCAGAAACAAGAGCACGATGGACACGAGCATGATGCTGGTGCGCAGCTCCTTGAGCACCTCGCGCCGCTTCTCGTGCTCCACGCTGTCGTCGTGCGCGCTCGCGTAGCCGGGCACCATGGCGTAGCTGCGCGTGCCGTTCGCCGCGCCACCGCCAGGCTGGGGGCAGTCCCGGACCCTGTAAAAGGGCTCTGTAAAATGTCAAATGTCATGCAAAGCGTCAAAAGTCATGGAAAATGCCCCGCAAAATGGCAACTCGGTTGCCACAGTTGCAGGGCATTTTCCATGACCTTTGCATGACATTTGACATTTGACAGGGCATTTTACAGGGTGTGGGATTGGCACCTGCCCCACCATGAGCTGCGCGTGCGCCTTGCGCGTCCGGTGGATGGCCGCCATCACGCAGCTGTTCATGATGATGAGCGCCGTGAACGGTATGCAGAACATCACCAGGCTGTACGTCCACCCGTGGAACAGCATCAGGTAACTGCGCGGGAAAGGCGGGTTGGATTTACTGTTGAGCTGCGATTAATTACAGCTCGACGCAAAATTCGGATGTAAATTCCAATGCGACGCCCATTTTTCAGTGGTCCCCACTTCTCAAATATCGTCACGCCGCCATTCTCAAATACCCAAATCGCACCTCAAGTCAGTCAAACGCAAATTAAAACGACACTTTCTAGAGACGATCCCATCCAAACTCACGTTGCGTTGATTCTGAGCGGCGTTGGTACTAACAGCGGTATGCTCTGGGGCTAGTCCAAGACTCTGTAAAATGTCCTGCAAAATGTCAAATATCATGCAAAGTGTCAAAAGTCATGCAAAATGACCTGGAAAATGGCAAACTTGTTTGCCATTTTCCAGGTCATTTTACATGACTTCAGACACTTTGCATGACACTTAAAATTTCACATGGCACTTTACAGTGTCCGGGACTGGCACCTGGTTGATGTCTCCGCACCAGCAGTGGGCGTGTATGCGCACCTCGAAGAAACGCGACAGGTTGAACATAACCGAGAAAACCACCACCGAGCAGATGACCAGACGCACGCGCCCGTCGCTCAGCATGCGGCCCGCCTGCGCGGTCGACACCGAATACATGGTGGTGCCGAGGTGGCAGAGCACCGGAAAGCACCACTTTCGGTGGCATTGCGGTGCCCCTCCGGTGTCGGTTGACTACGCGGCACCGGTGTCGGTGCGGCGCCGTATTTTCTGGTTCTACACAAAAGGCACTAAGCACGCTACTTTTCTACTGAAATTTCGAATAATTTGGAAATCATCAATCATTTCAACGTAGATCAAACTAGTCTATGTGTAGCTGCGATGCATATTCGCAGCAATGTAAATTAACTAATAATTAACTAATTAATTAATATTAAAATATATCATGTACGTTGCATACATGATGAACCTTATATCATTTCGTATTTCGAAGAGGGGATATTTCGAGGGGGGGGGGGGTAGTTTTCTCAGCTTGAAAAGACCTTAGGGTATTTCAAGAGGGGGTTAATTCAAGGGGGTTGCTTCAAGGCGGGGGGTAATTCAAGGGGGTATTTCGAGGAAATATCGTATTTTCTATTTTGTGAATGTGTGTACATAAGTATCCTGCTCACGCGTCATCGACCAAGACATAACTAATTTTGGACGCATACTTTGCAGTCGGCCGAACATAAACCAGAACACCACAAATGCAAAACCTCAACCAACCACAAATGGCAAGCAAACTCCAATAAATCGGTGCGAAGTCACAGCGATGGTCATATAAACGGAATTCGTTTGAAGCAAATTGGCCAATGCGTACAAATATGGCGTGAGCAGGTAGCTGATGCTGACCAGTGAATATTGGCCGATTATCTGTCCAAATCTGGTGCCAATTCCGCAAGTGGATAAGTGCGCGATAAGTGCTAAGTGTAAAGTAATAAGTGACGACTGAAGTTTTCAACGGCAAACCCAGTTTAGAAACGTTTTTTTTTCCTAAAATGGTTCTCCAATTTTGATTTGAAAACATAGAGGTAGGTAAATAGTTTCGAACTTTTTCTGCTAGGTATACTCGGATGAAATTACGCCGTACATTTTTCCGGAAGAAACACTCCATCATGACGTCATTACTTTCGTTGCCATCACGACTTCCATAAGTTCTTGGCTGGCCGTCTGCCAGCCAAAGACATACCTCCTATCTGTTTGTAGAGTATCGTGTCTGCCGACTAGCCGAGTATACATTCTAAATTTTCGATGTTTTGGAGGCATTTTGAAAAATCCTTATTACCGTATTACCTCGAAATACCCCCATGGGGGTTTATTATTTCGCCAGCAAAATTTGAAATGGGTTAATTCGAGGGGGGTTATTATTTAGCCAGACATTTTCGTGAAATTCATAGTAAGGATTACACCTTTTCTTACACAAAAACGGTAATAAATGTGAGGTAATAAAATCATTGCATACATGATGTACATCATTCCGGAGGGGGGTATTTCGAGGGGTTTTTTTTATTTCCCCAGCCCATTTTGAGGGGGTGTTAATTCGAGGGGGGGTTAATTCAAGGGGGATAATTCGAGGGGGGGGTTAATTCAAGGGTGGGATAATTAGTGGTAATACGGTATTCTGGTATAGCGTATAGGTAGTAGGTAAGCTGTTATGGCTGTCATCATTTATTTTGTGTATTAGCCAAAAAATACAACTCTACAATATTAATACAAAAGAATTCTAAAAAATGTTTGAAATGTTAAAATATTGTAATTTTTTTGGCAAAAACCACCTTTATTTTTACGTGTTTTTTAACCGTGAAATGTAAATTCGAAAACTTCAAAAAATTCGAAACCATCTAAACTTTTCCCATTTCACTCTACACCATCAGTCACTTCACTCACACTTACCACTTTCCCGTCACTTGTCCACTTGTCAAAATAGACACCTGGGCAGCGTGAGGAACAGCAGCGAAGTAACGAGCACGCCGAAATCGCTCGCGCTCAACACCAACAGGTACCAGTTGATGGGCGTCTTGGCCATGGCGCGGTGGGCGAAAATTCTCATGGACATGGCGTTGGCGAGCATGCCGAAGCCGAGCACGGGCAACGCGCCCAAGCCCATCGTCATGTACGTCTCGTAAGGCTCGTAGCTGCCGCTGCAGTGGGCGACGTACATCGCCGACGAGTTGCCGCTCTGGTTCCCGCCGCCCAGTAACGATGGCAAATTCTCTGAGGAAAGGTAAATTGAATTTTAAGTGTGTTTTTTCATCTAAAATTACTAAAATTACTAAAAAATTGTTTCTACGAAATCTGAAATTTCGAATTTAGTTCAAGTTTTTCAAAAAAAATGTGGAATTTTTCATGTGGAATAAATAGATGATTTGTATTGTTTTACTGCAATTTATTCTCATTTTCAGCGAAAATATTTTAAAAATTTCAAAAAAGTTTCCAGATTTTCGAATCTTTTCTAGTGGTGAAATAAAACTTTGAAAATTACAAAAAAAAACTTCGAAAATTCGAAAAAGTTTTCAAATTTTCGAAATTTTGTTTGCCTTCATCACCTCCGAGCGTAGCATTCGATGTCGATGGAAAGTTGTTGTCTCGTTCGGCCCAGCCGCCCGCCGTCGTGGCATTATAAACGTTCATTATTTTCTAGTTACTCAGGTAGATGCCTAATTAAATGGCATGGTTATAGATAGTTATTTAGCCCCGTAGCTGGGTGTGGCTTGCATTTCAAGAGCCTGTGTATTAAATATGGGAAGAGGTGTTGCGGTGCACAAGTTTTTAATTGCTGAAATTAGCTGCCTCATTTATATTTAGGCTATATTTATTCCGACGTAAACACGCTCGTCAACTTGAAGGTAAATAAAAATGTTGTTCTGTCTGAGACATTCGAAAGTTTATTCTGGCCACACATGCTAGTTTACATGGTTCCAATATGAAAACTCATTCAAAAACTGAATGGCGGTACGAACGCCGATTGACGCTTCCACCATTCACAGTTGTTAAAATGGGGCGTGCACTGATACGCACACGCGCCTGATACGCACATATGCCTGTTTTTTTCACTTGACACTTTTTCAAGTGATTTTCAGATATGAGTGAAGTGAAAAAAGTTCACTAATGTCATTGCGCAACTTTTTTTCACTTTACTCATATCTGAAAATCACTTGAAAAAGTGTCAAGTGAAAAAACAGGCATATGTGCGTATCAGGCGCGTGTGCGTATCAGGCCTGCCCCGTTAAAATGTACGTACATCTGCTCAAAAAATACGCGTACGCGAATACGCGGTAAATACATTTACATATACTTTTTAAAATAATCTACTCACTTTTACGCATACATTTTTTAAGTGCCTACGCGTGTAGGTACAGAGAAAATGTATTTTTGTTGCTAAAATCACAACTTCTGTTTCTAAATTTAGAAAATTTTGAAGAAATCAAATCATTTTTCTAAAAATACTAAATAATCACTAAAAACGACATCTGTTGTGTATTCCACTGTACAACTCACTCTCACATGTAAAAATTAGTAGCTTTTACGTTTTCCAGGGGAAAAGTACTCGCTTTCACATTTTTCTGGGGGAAAAGTACTTTACTCACATTTACGCATGAGCACAGTTGGTAAAATGTACGTACAATACTCGAAAAAAATCCTCGAAAAATATGCGTACGCGGTAAATACATTTACATATACTTTAAAAAAGTAATGTACTGACTTTTACGCGTACATTTTAACACGCGTAGAGAGAAAATGTATATTTTGTTGCTAACATCGCAATTTTCTGCTGCTAAAATAAGAAAATTTTGAAGAAATCATATCATTATTCGAAAAAAATACTAAATAATCACTTAAAAACAACATCTATTATGTGTCTTCCAGTATAAAACTCACTCTCACATGTAAAAATGAGTTGCTTTTATGTTTTCGCTCGTACTCGCTTTTACATTTTCCTTGGAAAAAAAGTTATTTTATTCACATTTACGCATGAGTACAAGTAAAAAAAGTATTTTACCTTTTCTATACTTTGTGGTGAGTAAAAAATAATTACATTTACATTTACTTTGAAAAAAGTTCACAATTTTAACAACTCCCCATCCCGTGACTGACCACTAACACTCAGTGCACTAGTATTGGGATGCAAATATTTGTTCAGGTACAGAAATGATCAGTCCACGAACTACTGTTGAAGGAGATCGACAAGATCTCGGTCAAATTTTCAAAACTAGCTCGTGTGGGGCCAATTCGGGAAAAATCAGAAAACGAGAAATTTCACTATATTTGGTATCGTTGCATACCTATATCGTTTTCTATTTCTTCGAATAGAACGGCATGCCTCCATTTGAACGGCGGAATAGAATGGCGTTGGAAGAGTTCTAAAACACCAAACTATTTTTTTAAATGATGGTAGGAACGTTCAAAACTTCAAAGCATTCAAATCGCTATCAAATTTTAATGTTCTGATATTTAAATATACCCTCTTCCTTGATATACCCCCTCAAACTCAGCACTCTGAAAAATACCCCCTTGAAATACCCCCACCCAAAGTGAGTGTAAAGACAATGTAATTACCAAAAACTGCAGTTTGTCATCTGTGTAGTGATGTGAAAAGCGCCAGAGTTTTGGCGCCAAGCGCCAAAAGCGCCATGGCGCTTTTCCAGACCGTAGCGCCAAGCGCCAATGGCGCCAGAGGACAATGGCGCCAAGCGCCAATAGCGCCAGCGCCAAAAATTTCTCATCCCATTTACAATTAGCCATGTACATCAATGTTTAAAGTTACATGGTACGTACGTTGTATATGGATCGAATTGGATGCTCAATACACAAAGCTGTCCCTCTACTCAATACACAAAGCTGTCCCTCTACGAAACTGCCTGAAAATTAGTGCAAAAAAATTACTCGCAGTGAATGCAAGTGCCGTATATCCTCAAATTGGGACAAAATACCTCAAAAATCGCTTCGAGTTAGATAGCTGCCGATTTGGGGGGAATACCGTATTACCTCGAAATACCCCCATGGGGGTTTATTATTTCGCCAGCAAAATTTGAGGGGGGGTTAATTCGAGGGGGGGGGGGGTATTCGAGGGGGGGTTTTATTATTTCGTCAGAAATTTTCGCAAGGATCGTAGTAAATAGTAGGCATTTGCATACCCAAAACAGGTAATAAATGTGTCCAAACAGGATATATTTGGACATAAAAACGTAGATTAGCTACACAAACTAGTCTATGTGTAGCTGCAATACAAATAAACAGTAATATACATCATGTACATTGCATACATGACGTATTTATTATGTACATGACGTACATCATTCCGAAGGGGGGGGGGGTATTTCGAGGGGGGGGGGTTTATTATTTCCCCAGCCCATTTTGAGGGGGGGTTAATTCGAGGGGGGGGGGTTAATTCAAGGGGGGGATAATTCGAGGTAATACGGTAGATAGAAAGCTGAGCGGCCCGGGGATAGATAGATAGCTTGAGCGTTTGGGGCGGGGGTTACCGTTGGGAAAAATAGTTGTGATATGATAGTTAGATTGTTTTTAACGTGTACATTCAGCATGCTATATAGGTAGTTTAAGTTTCAGTAGGTTACTCTTTTAAAGCAAGTAAAGTTGTGCTATATATATTGAAATTATGAAATTTGGATGTGTGAAGCATAATCGTTAGGTGATGGAAAAATTGGATGGAACAAAAAAAACAATCATCTCATATTTTTGATGGCATTTTTGTCTTTTGATGCCACCTATCGAAATCGTACACAGATGGTATGGCGCTTTTTTGGCGCTTTTTTAAGTGTGGGCGCCAAGCGCCAATGGCGCCACGGCATTATAGCGCCAAGCGCCAAAAGCGCCATGGCGCTTTTGGAGGTCTCGGCGCCAAGCGCCAATGGCGCCACTGCAAAAAGGCGCCAAGCGCCAAAAGCGCCATGGCGCTTTTTGGTTTGGCGCTAGCGCCAAGCGCCAGCGCCATGGCGCTTTTACATCACTACATCTGTGTAATACGGAAAACATGTAAATGCTAGTCAATCATTTAACTTGGCGCACTGAGTTACGCTAGGATAGAGCTCGTAAATACCATCTATTGGACTGTGGCATAAGTTTTTGCCGTTTCTGGCTCGTCTCCCGTCGGATCGCGTGGATCGTGCAGTTTCACCCGGGGTATAAAAGCTGGCATTATAGCCCCACGTAGAACTAAAAAAACACGTCTACCGCGGAATTGATTACATAAATGCGGATGACAATACATGTCTCCAACTTTATGTTTCTGACTCGATTTACGTCGAAATTTCCTGAGAAAAATCAATTACTCCGAAAACGGTGGACCGTGCATTTTGCGTTTCGGACACGATTAAGAGATCGATTAGTACTGGATCCACTTCTATGTAATCAATTTCAGGGTAAATGGTATGCTTGAATAAGTTCATACTTATATACCCCCGGTTGAAACTAACTAGGATCGTCCAGGACGATCCAAAGGGAGACTAGCCGGAAACGGCAAAAACTTATGCGACAGCCCAATACATACTTACCGTATTTCCAGAGTTAACACCCCTCGAACTGACCCCCTCTAAATACTTCCAGTTCTGAGCGACTGGGGTAATAATACCCCCCCCCCCTCTCTCTCGAAAGGCTTTTTTTGGCTTTTTTGACCGTTTTTTTCACTTGACACTTTTTCAAGTGATTTTGAGATATGAGTGAAGTGAAAAAAGTTCACTAATGTCATTGTGCAACTTTTTTTCAGTTCACTCGAAAATCACTTGAAAAAGTGTCAAGTGAAAAAACGGGAAAATGTGCGTAATGGGCATTTGTGCGTAATACGCCTGCCCCCCTCTAAATACCCCACCCGAATTAAATGTACAGGGAATATAAACGAGAAAACGACAGTTTAAGATTCATCTGTAATTTTTAAATATCTATGCACGTCGATAACTGAATAATTATTAGATACAAAGAATATATCTGGCAAATTGATTAAAAAGTTTACCAAATTCAACATTATACACTTGTTCGAAACAATCTTTCGTAAATAGACATTATTTTTACCTAAACAGAAAAGTGTGAAAATAATATGAGTCGGCCAGGGTAAGAGAAATAATTAATTCACATAATTAAATATAATACAATATACCCCACAAGGGAAATGTAAATATCGAGCAGCACATATTAATAGGATTCCCCATTTGTGTTGCGCGGCGCACTACAATAATTTGCGGTCAGTTAATATAGGGTCATGCTTTGTACGGCAAGGTGCCAATACCAGACCCTGTAAAATGTCAAATGTCATGCAAAGTGTCTATAGTCATGTGAAATGCCCTGTAAAATGGTAGTATGTTTGCCAATTTACAGGGCCTTTTACGTGACTTTAGACACTTTACATTACTTTTGACATACAGGATTACAGGATCTGGGATTGGCACCTGGGGCTAGATTCAAATATTAGAAGATACAAAATATTTCAGATTTAAGTATATTGTCTCCAGGTTTTTTCTGGGTGGAGACTAGTGATGGAAAAGCGTCAGAAAAAAGGGCGCCAGGCGCCAATGGCGCCATGGCGCCATTTAGAAACTGGGCGCCAAGCGCCAAGGGCGCCACAGAAAAAGGGCGCCAAGCGCCAAGGGCGCCATGGCGCCATTCAGGAAGTGGGCGCCAGGCGCCAAGGGCGCCACAGAAACAGGGCGCCAAGCGCCAAGGGCGTCATGGCGCCATTTGGAAATTAGGGCGCCAGGCGCCAATGGCGCCAGAGTAAATAAGTGCATACAAAACCCTGTGTGTGCTAAAAATGTTGCTATAACACTGTATACCACATATTCATCTTTTCATTCACATTCTCTATGATGTAGGCAGCACAAAAAGGAAACCAGGAACAATTTTTTTGTTTAAATTCATACACACACATTCACCTAAAACGCAATGCAAATTGTCATTTGACAAAACGATGCATCCACTTTAAACAGATGGTTCCAATGGATGTTTTCTTGAAGAGGCTGAAAACGAAATTACGATTATTTGAATGTGTTGATTTACGAGTTTGCAAGTTCCTCAGTCCACAATTTTCAGCTTCTGATCCATGAGACGCGTCTGCTGAATCATTGGATGAAACGTTTCCATCCAATGGGACCACTTCGTCCATTCTTCCAGTGAATCTCGATTATCCACGGACGCTTTTTTTATTTTTTTGCCGTTTACCCAACCTTCACCTTGAAACCCTGCTGGCGCCATTTTGGCGCCCTTTTAGGGCAGGGCGCCGGGCGCCAAGGGCGCCACGTAAAAAGGGCGCCAAGCGCCAAGGGCGCCATGGCGCCTTTCAGAAAGTGGGCGCCAGGCGCCAAGGGCGCCACAGAAAAAGGGCGCCAAGCGCCAATGGCGCCATGGCGCGGCGCCCTTTGGCGCCCTCAAATGGCGCCAGCGCCATGGCGCCATTCCATCACTAGTGGAGACTTAATTATATTTATAAAATTATAAGAAAATATAAAAAATCTCTCATTTATATTTATTTATATTTTCTCAGCGATTTTTCAGAAAGATTTTATTATAGTTCATTCTTTGAGAAATTTTCTGAGATTATATCTACCTAGGTAGATAGTATTTTCTGAGAACACCCATTTTAGGAACACTACTCATTGCACGCTATGACAGACAGAAAATTGATTTCACGTTGATTCATTTTCAATCACAAATTTTTCAATCAAATAAAGACTTCCCACCCTTATTATCATTATTTCATAATAAATTTTAATGAAGCTATTAAATTACATTTCACCTTCCATTTTTCACCTACCTATATGCGCTTACTCGCATGCGCGGCGCCTTATGTGCGCCTTACCTTGCAATTGAAATGGGGCCCAGCGCAGGGCAAACTTCAGCTCAATACAAATCGCGAAAAGCTGACGCTCATGCAAAATACAGATTACCTATATTACCCAAGTTTTAAAATAATACATTTGAAAATACGCCCGCTTAAATAAATAATAGCGACATAAGCAGAGGTCTCGACTGGTCTGGTTTGCTCGCGGGTTTTACACCACAGTAAATATATTGTTGAATAGCCCCAGCTCAAATACCGTATTACCTCGAATTATCCCCCCTTGAATTAACCCCCCCCCCCCCTCGAAATACCGCCCCCCCCCCTAAATTTCGGCTGAGGAAATAATAACCCCCCCCCCTCGAAATACCCCCCTAAAATTGAGTGTGACGTGAACGTACATGACAAATACCGCAGTTTGTGATCTGTACAATGCAGATCACACGTTAAAACTGATGATTAAGTGACGTTAGGGAAGGGTTTATGTGTATATACAGTAATATATGCCTATAAACACACATAAATTGTTCACAATAAACACACATAAATGTGATTGTTCGATATTTCTACGTCTGCGTATGGGGAATTTCCGATAATTTCTGGCGAAATAATAGACCCCCCCCTCGAATTATCCCCCCTCAAATTTTGCTGGCGAAATAATAAACCCCCTGGGGGTATTTCGAGGTAATACGGTACGTAACCCTCGCATGCCAGTCAACAAATGTGAGAAAATATTAAACTGGGGGGCTCACAAACAAAAATCCATAGATGTTCAACATAAACAAGGACAACATACAATTTTCAAATAGATTTCAATGCAGTGCAACTACAGCATTATATTTGCGGCGTAATGACTGCGAAAACAATTTCAACAAGCTATTATTATAATTATGGAAATATAAATATGGGGATATATGGCCATATTTACCTTTGGGTTGGTTACGCCCATCAATACTCTCAGTATAAGTTATTTAAATAAGTTAAAGGCCTTATTGCAAGAGCTACTTGCGTAACTGAAGGGAGTTGCGTTGCGACCTTTACCTTACCAGCCGAACCCCTTACCAGGGTTGGCAAAATCTCAGAAAAATAAAAAAATAATAAATAAAAATAAAATGGAAAATTGAAGAATAAAATAAAATAAAATATGAATAAAATTTTAAAAAAATACAATTTTTATACAACTTTACTACAATTTTAGCAACAATAATTTTACTAAAACCAACCCTGTGAGTGTGTACACTGTCAGGCTGACATGCCCCCACCTACTGGCGGTGCATAGTTTTATTGTGTAATGGCGCTGCACACACTAGTTTACTAACAGAAGTAAACTCATTTTGAGTGCTCATAAATACGCTTTGAACGCATTTGAGTTGACCAGAATGAGGTGTCTGTAAACTGCAGTTGACGGGGATGTAAAATAACGTATTCTGGTAAACTCAATTACGTTCAAAGCTGATGTATAGGCACCCAAATTGAGTTTACTTGTTAGTAAACTAGTGTGTGCAGCCACATTACCTGTATTACACATTACACATAGATAAAAATCGACTATCTCTTTCCCAATTGCTTCATTGCATTTGAAATGTGTTTACTAAATTTTTTTCTATGACTGCGACAAATGCAAATGAGCTATTTAACGGCACCTGGCGGCAGTCCCGCGTCCTGTAAAGTGTAAAGGAAAGTGTCAAATGTCATGTTAAATAAAAGAGAAAATATTCTGGTAATGAGCTTTTGACATTTTGCATGACACTTGTCAAATTTCTATGACATTTCACATGGCATTTGACACCTTACATGACACTTTACAAAGGTGTTGCGCCCTAACGCGGCTATTTGTTGTGTTCCATAAGCGGGGGGGGGGGGGGGGGCAGGCGGCGACAGCAGGCTGCCGCTGCGCCGCCGCGACGCATCGCTGCAACGCGAATGCTAGAATATACTTGATTTATGACACCACACGTGTACAGATTATAAAATGAGTAGGTACATAAAATGAGATGTCAACATCTAAAAGTCGATGACTCCAAAAGTTTGAAAAATATATAACTTCGGAGACGTCGGCTAGAATTGGTTCCATACTTTTTTCAACATTTTCAACATTTTCTCACTTGGCCCTTCATTAAGTGTCATATTTTATACTTTTGGAACAATTTGGTACAAATATTCTCAAAATTTCCAGCAAAAAAGTCGATAAATCCTTGCTATGTAGGGCAAAAAAGTTGGTAAGTCCACTATTTTGTGGGAAAAAGAAGTAATAAATGTGTCATGTGCATGTGGGACGTTGACTTCTAAAAGCCACTAAGTGCACAGATTGCAAAGCAAACTTATTGGAGTAGGGAACAAATTTTTTTTCACATGTAAAATGTTGATAGTTCAACTTGTTTACTGGACTTTTTCCTAGATGCTTTTTGTTCCTGCCAAATGGATTTTGTAAAAAAGCACTGAACTCTATCAACAGTAAGCATGTGGGTAAATATGTTGTTTTACGTATGTGAATAAAATACTCATAAAGTACTTTTTACCCAGTACCCAGTATGTAAGAGTATTTTTCATTGTGGAACTAAAATTGAGCATTTTTCTTAGTACTTGCATCAAATAGGTATTTTATAAGAGTGTGAACTACACGATCGTCAGCGAATGCGTCCACTGAACATGCATCAGAGACTTGGAAATGAAACTTAAAATGCCATTTTCTCGAAATCGACGTTTTGGGTTATCGACTTTAAAAAGTAGAGGCTTCAAATACATGCCTACATAGTGCAAGCTACAACTGACACTTCAGGGGAGCAATTAATATTATAGCAACGTAGATAAGGCTTTTTCTAGTGTATGTATTAGTCTCTTGAGAAATTGATCCAAAGTTCTAGAAGCTTCACCTGCTTTTCTAGAACGAAAAGCCGTGCTTACTTCGTACTGCGCTTGTCTTAAAAATGGGAAATCGTCAACAATAATCTGTGAATTATCTCCACTGAAAATTAATTATCAGCCAGTTTCAGTGTTTATGGTCGCGTATTTTTTATCCCTCATCAAAAGAGCATAACAAGAGTGAAAAATCATAAAATAGGTAAATAATTTCATAAAAATGATGCATTTCATTTTTTGACCATTTCACACACACTAGTTTACAGCCGAAATTCAGCTCTGAACACATTTGAGTTTGCCGGAATGGGGAGACCGTCAACTAGTGTCGACGGTAAAAAAAAGATTAATTCTGGGTAACTAAATGTGACCGTAAACTCATTAGTGTGTGGAGCCACCTTGTTATGTAAGGTCGATTTGTATGCTCGGTGGCACTTTTATAATTGATGAATCTGCAAATTTATGTTGCTCATCAGGGAAAAAAGCGATGTTTATATTCTTAAATCAGGGGGAAAATGCGAAAAATCCAGAAATGAATAAATAATATACACTGGTTGTGCACTTTACAATGGAATCTACCATATCCCATCTGAATAAAAACCAACAATTTTATTTTGCCCCCGTCATACTTATTGCTCTCACTATCAACGATGGAAAAAACACAGAAATTGAACACAGAAACTCATTGAGTTTCTGTGTTTTTGTTTTACACAGAAACACGGAAACTCATAAATTTTGAAAAACTCAAAACTCAAATGAGTTTTTTGTTGGAGAACACAGAAACACAGAAACACGGAAACACAGAAAAGTTTTTTGAGTTTTTGTGTTTTTTTCAGCGAAGTGGTTGAATGCACATTAATTCACTTAAACTAAACAAGATAAGATAAGCATCTATAGTATGTAAATATGTACATAATGTATTCATATTTTATAATGGTACAAAAAAGAAATTAAAGATGGCATGCACATCTCATGGTGGATTTGACAATTTAAGTTTCGACATTTAAGTATACCTTATTACCTTGAATAAACCCCACTTGAATTAACTCCCCTCACAATGGACTGGTGAAATAATAAGCCCAACCCCCCTAAAAGTACCCCCCTCCGGGATGATGTACATCATGTATCCAATGTATATGATGTATTTATTACTGCTAATTTGCATCGCAGCTACACATAGACTGTACTAGGTTGTGTAGCTGACTTCTGATGTTTATTTCAAATATATCCTGTTTGTACGCATTTATAACCTGTTTTGGGTACGTAAATGCCTACTATTTTCTATGATCCTTACAAAACTTTCTGACGAAATAATAATGCCCATGGGGGTATTTCGAGGTAATATGATAGTTGTAGTTCAAATCAATTCCGTAGTCTTCCATACAGTGCACATCCATTGAAGAATTTTGGAGTACTGCATAAATTGTCATTTCTGGGCATTTTGTTGCTGGTGTTGTGATGTTTATGTCCTCATTGTGGACATTTTTAAGGACTTTTTGACACTTGAATGAATACACAAATGTTATGTGGGGTTAAACATGTGCAAAACCAATATTTTATGAGAAAACCACTGTTTCCAGATCGAAATGATGTAAATCAAATTTTTTTTGGGGGAAACTCAAATTTTTTGGAAAAAACTCAAGTTTTTTTAGAAAAAACTCAAAAAACTCAAGTTTTTACAAAAAACACAGAAATAAAAACAGAGTTACTCAAGTTTTTTTCAAGAAAAAAACTCAAAACACAGGTATTCATTTTTGAAAAACTCAAAACACAGAAAGTGTGTTTTTTTGGAGAATTTACCCATCGTTGCTCACTATGGGTGACTTTTGTGCACAATCTTCCACGTGACTGTGTTCATTAAAATATGGTAACATTCATTTGATTTATAGTCCAAATTTTTTATAAAATGTCACAGTCACATGATTTAAACAAAAACACAACATGATTAATGAATTTATTATCCAGCTTTTCCAGTGATTGAAAGTAATTGCTACATCTCAAGTAAAAAAGAACATTGCATCACACGAAATTGAGTGCCGGAATAATTCTTGCCATAAATTCACGGTGAAAAGTTTCAGCTTGCTAAAAAGTCAACTGACTTTCACTACAGACTTTCATTCCACTTATAGGTGCATTTATGAATTAGGTAAAATGAATTTTACTTACCTATGTCTTAAATTCGAATCTGAACGGACGGATTTGTTAGCGGTTGCTTTTATTCAGTCCGACGTCATAATCTGTTTGAAGCAAGTAATGATAACTAAATGTAAGCCTTTCGTCGGACTGTTTCATTAAAACACTACATAGAATTGTATAGCGAAAAGTCTATCGACTAATCAAATGAGGTCACAAGTACTCACTTATAAAAATATACCTCAGTGTACCAACAAGTTATGGAAAGCCACCGCGCACCGAAACCGAACGTCACCATAACTGGTGTCGTTGCGGCGTCCTTACAAATTTCAGAGGTGCCACTCCGGTGCTGGTGCCATTCTTTTAAGTATAGCACCGTTGCCGGTGCGGTGTCATATTTTTCGGTGCCTTTTCCATCACTAGTTACGACCACATTAATCACATGTAAACATTTATACATCCATTATCCAAATAATTGGTAGTCTAAATCAAGCTTGTTACGTCAGTGGAAAAAATTAATTACGGTTATTGCAGTCATGAATACGGTGTTTACCGAAAACATTTAATTTGAAAGGTATACCGTATTTCTTCTAATAGAACGGTACTCCAAATAGGCGGCAGGTTACGAATTAAGATGGAAGAGTGAATAACTGAAGGAAGTGAAGAGTTTAAGATACCTTGAATAACTCCCCCATCCAAAACTTCTGACGAAATAATATTTCCCTGGGGTATATATGGTATATAAATAAGCACCACATGGTATATAATACATGGTACCCTACATGGTATATAAATAAGCACATGTATAGCCAAAAATAAGTGAAAAAAGCATGGATTTTAGTAGATTTGAAGGTGAAAATGAGCAAAAAGTATGAAAATTTGGGCAAAATTGATTAAAAAGTCACTTCAGAGAGATTTTATTTATATTTTCTCCCACAGAAATAAAAAATATAATTAAATTTCTCTGAAAAGACTCAGAAAAAATATAAATATAATTAAATTACCATTTAATTATATTTTCTGAGATTTTTTAAATAAAAATCTCCCACAGATTTTTAGAACGCTAATCAGTGTTTAAGATAAGTTTACTGGGAGAAGAAATGAGGGGAAATGAGGGGGGCATTTCACCCAACATTTTGATTAAATTTGTTCCTTAGACATCTAGTGATAGAAGTTTTTCCTTCCTCAATTCAAGTAATAAATTAGTCTGACCCTGTGCCGGCGGCCATGTAAACCAGCTGGCCATGTAGCATCGAAAATGTCTATTTTTGACGTTTTTTGTCACTTTTCACTTATTAAAGTGCTGAACATAAATATTTGAGTAAAGTCAAATATGATAAGAAATGTCATTACTCATTTATCATGTTTGACTTTATTCAAATGTGTTCAGCAAGTGTTCATATGTGTGAAAAGTGACAAAAAACGTCAAAGATGTCTATTTTTGATGTTTTTGTCACTTTTCATTTTATACAGTGAAGATATTCCTTGAATTAAGTCAAAATATGATGAGTAAAAGTTTGTCATCATATACGTGGGTCCACACGGCCGCCGGGTAGAATTACATGTCCGCCCAGTCTACATGCCCAGCGGGTTTACATGACCAGGGAGCCTTAGTCTGGGCCTTCTAGAAAACCAATGAATCATGCACTTTCAAAAGAATCGTTAATGAAATAGTAACGCCCATTTGGTTGGAAAAAATAATTAATATAGATTCGGATAGCTATAAAGCTTTTGAAAAGCTGATTCACATCATGATGACATCATATTGCACAGTTAATCCAGGAGATTTAGGTACCGTATTTCCTCGAAATACCTCCCCCCCCTTGAA